>CABFOW010000994.1:0-40814 GCA_902141385.1 Timema californicum
AATGCCATTAAAAAGAAACACAGTTAAAAACTTTAATCCAAATGTTTATGACCCAACTGTTTTGATAACACTGAACAACAACAAAACACAAACATCCGTTCATACTTCCAAACAATCAAAACCGCTACCAATGAGGTTATTTTTCACGGTACATAGGAGGGTGAACGGGGTGGTGTTAAGGGGGAGGGACTTTTCCACTTTCGCATGCACTATGCATAGTCATGATTTACTTTGCTTGGAGTATGCGCACAGTGTTATTATGGCTAAAACAAATACTCCCCTAATCCACCTCTTCAGTTTGTTCTGGTCTGGTTTATAGAATGGAGGGCTCAGGTGCAAAGTGTTTAAAACGGCGCCTGCTTTTCTGGTTTACTCGCGCGGCGCAAGCTCTTTCTCACTCTAACACACCCGCTTTTTGCTAATGAGGGTGACGCCTATATATACCCGGCCCAGTTAAGATGTAATTTATCGGCGTTGTTAATAATCGTCCCAACACATCTGCTCACCGCTCAAAATTGTGTGGAGGCCAGCCAGACTCCATTCCACCATGCTTTCCTTCAAGCAATTTGTATGCCTTTACATAAAATCCATGACCATTATCTTTGAACTGTTTTCTCTTATATATATAAGTTTATTTTATGTGGTGAATTCGGTGATATGCAGGTAATATATCTTACTCTCTGTTCAGGTTATACGAATACATAATAATTACTCTAATGGGATAAGGATGAGGAAGGAAATGTTTTATAGTTAATCTACCCGCATTTTCATGGAAGGATAGCAGGAAACAATTCTGGAAAAACCACCCTCAGTAAACGTGAACGGGATTCGAACATTGATCTCCCCGTCTTTAGCAGACAAGTCATATTTAACACTAGAATGAAACCATCAAAGTTCAATTCAGGCAAGATGTCAATCCAAATTTGTGTGTACATTTCTTTGTGAATTCAAGCAATGTTGGGCTACCACTCTCCTGGGCATATTTTAATATTTACTTTTGACAAACGAGCATCATGTGACCGATGGACCTTGCTTGGGTTTCTGAAAACACAGGGCTCATCTAGTTACAAGCAGTGACCAATGGATCCCCATTAATTGATTGAATATCACGAGACAAGGATATAGATAACGCGAGAAAAAGCCAGAATCTTTTCAGTTTTTATATCAATTTTTTTTTGCAGAAAAAAATAAAATATTACTCCAGTAGAAACATAGACCTCAATTTTTTTTCACAATGTGATATCAACAGTTATTGAATATCTACATGAGCATACCAGTATTAGACGAATGAAAAAAAAATGAAGAGAAAAAGTTGCAATTAAATTCCATAACACCCTTGACAGATATTCAAGAAATGTTGAGATTACCATGTGAAGAAATTTATATACATCAACTGGACCAATATTTGATTAATTTTGCCCCGAATAAATGTTTTGATATAAAAACTGCAAAAAACACTTATTTTTTCTCGCATCCTTTACATTTCCACCTTGATAACAAGGGCTGATATTCACCCGAACAGCGCCATTCTTCAGAGTACATAGAGTGATATTCACTCCACTCGAACAGCGCCACGCTCTAGAGTAGATAGAGTGATATTCACTCCACTTGAACAGCGCCACGCTCTAGAGTAGATAGAGTGATATTCACTCCACTCGAACAGCGCCACGCTCTAGAGTAGATAGAGCCAACCATCAACAAGTAGACTTGATAAGACAAACAATATTCTAGCGGCTCCCACCAGGTGGGTTCAAACTCAAGTCCTTAGGCTGCTCGCGTGTTATTGACTGGTTAAATTCGTTTCTAGAAGATTAGTATGCTTATAGTCAATAAATAGAAGGGATTTTAAATATCCCTATGGACTTATTTACCACGCTACGCACAAATATGCGGGATCAAACCCCCTCCCGTTCGAAGTCCATTCAGACTATGCATCGACCCGCGGGGCCACGTAGTATTTTAGTTAGAGGAAATATCGTTAATCGTAGATATAATATTTATATATAATATGTATAGTAGTTTAGTTGTATTATATGTTTATATAATAATTAAAATAATTACATATCTATAATATACATAGTAGTTACATATATATGCATAGTAGTTATATATATATGTAACTATTATATCTAGGATTATATATATATGTATATATATATATGTATATATATATGTATATATATATATGTATGTATATGTATATATGTATATATATATACACAAGCATTCCCATTTTAAAACTGAATATAACTATTGAAATCAAGACCTGAGTATTTAATTTTATCAGCATTGTAAATATATATTTATTAAAATAATTAATACAGTGATGCTATAAAACATAGCGTAATTGTTTTATTGTATGTTTATCTTAGAGTACGCCACTAGTTCACTACCTGTAAGCCAATTATATTCAACTAATTATCATGAGCATTTGATTTTTTGAAGAATAGTTTGATTTGATCTATTTATTTTAATCGTTTTAATAGACATTAAATATATTCGTATATCTTTGAAAAACATTTGAAATACTTGGTAAGGAACGTTTAAGAATATTAAGAAAAATAAAATTCAATTTTAGGTTAGTTTAAGTTGGACAAGTTTTACTAGATTGACGCGAAAGAAACATAAATATGCAATATAAATATAATATATACGCAATATATAAATGATATTTGTAAAATATTTGCTAGTAATTATTGCAAGTTATGATACATTTCAATTATGAATATGTTGAAATTGTGACAAAACATCTAAAAATTATGTACATTTTAACATAAACACCCGAGTCAATTACACTTAAAACTAAGTTGAAAGAAACAAAGAATGATGTGACTATGCATATATTAAATAGTAATATATTATTCTTGAGAAATGACAGAAATATTATTAAATTTGAAAAGTAAAAATTGAATTTATTTCTTAGCTGTTCCTTGATTTCTGGCTGCAAGAGCTGCACAGTTATTTAGACGACATGTTTCAATGCACCAGCAGCTTCATCCTCAGGTCTGATGAGAAAGAAAAAAACACACAGACCCAATGCACCAGCCAATGTCGTATAACATAAAATTAATGAATGTTAATCAATTACGATGTTGAAAAAATAATAATTATGAAACATCATATTTACCGGAAATTAAAACTATGGGCTTGAGTATACCATGTCGTGCTATTAAGGGAACTAATAGGAGAGTTAAAATTAACGTGTATATATGAAGTGAAACGATATGTTTGTTTTTGGTGATATTGATATTAAGGTAGTTTATGCTTTTATTGATTTCATGCTCTAAATAATGAGAGACCCCTGGTCTCATGTTAGACTGGCCTTTCGGAAGACGGAGAGGTTGAGGTTCAAATCCAGCTCGGGTTTACTGAGGGTGATTTTCCTAAATGGTTTCCCACTCTATTTCTACGAAAATGAGGGTAGATTACTTCTAAACGTATTTTATTCTCATACGCAGCCAATTAGAAGAATTATGATATATGGATATTGCCTAAGTTGATACTAAGATTCGGTGATAATGTATTTCTTAAATATGTGAATATCCCGGACGCTAGGACGTGGTGAAAACAAATGAACCGTAAAGTTTTTAGGCTATCAATAACAGCTTGACTACCAATTAAAATAGTTTTTAGTAGTTGCAGAAATAGTTCCAGTAGTTCTTGAAGCAAGAGGAGAACTCGTGTTGGTCCAACTATTTGGCTATTCTCTCATTTTGTGGAGGGAAATAACCTGCATGCCTTAAGCAAATTAAAACAATTTAAAAATACCATTGTAATAAAAACTACTTATTGACCTAATGAGCTTGGGTCCAGTTTTAACTTGAACATTTGGCATTTTGTCTGCTTGTCATGATAATTTATTTTTGCTCTGTGATGAATTTCACATGCGTAGAATAATTATAACAAAATTTGTCAGGGACATTCTTAGAATTTAGGACGAATAGCGTATGTACATTTTTTTTTATCCTTATCCTTATGGCAGCTACTCAAAAAATGTCTGTTTGTATGTTCCACAATAGATACAAAAAATGCTTTAACAAATTTTAGCTAAACTTGGTAGAGATATTCTCTGAACCGTGGTCAAATAATGTATGTACATTGTTTTTAAATATGGCTATAAGTTTAAATATGACAAATGTTCAAGAGGTGTTTCGTTTAATAGCTCGTATCAAGTTATTTTAATTTATAATTCTAAGCTATCGATCGAGAACCTAGGATATTTAAAAAAAAAATCCATTTTAGACCACATGAATTATGCTTTTTCTTTATTTTATAATGTAGGGGAGAACGGGGCTAGTTGTAACGGGGGCTAGTTGTAACGGGTGCACGTTGCAATAACACTTTTTTCTAAAACAGTATTTGGAAATAAAGCGTGTCACCGCAACAGGTTATCGCTCTCGTAGTCATTTCAACGAAGCAATTGAGGACACCCGTGTATATTTTAGCCTTAGATAATAGTTAATGGTGACCTGGTGGTCTAGGGGTAAGGTGTCAGACTTCTGTGCTGGCGGTCCGGGGCTCAATCCTCAGTCCCGGCACAGATTTATCTGATTGCCAAACCCTTCCTTTACCTCTGACAAGACGTGTATTAATCACAACTTGTGAATGTGTGGAACGCCAGGCCTCCACCGTGGTTCGGATTCCACGTTAAACTGTAGGTCCTCCCTTTCATCTCACAATCACCCTACCGTTACACATTGGCGTAAGTGCGTATAACCCGAATGGGTAGTAATTATTATTATTATTATTATTAGCACCGCGTCTTACTACCCGTTCGGGTTATACGCACTTACGCTAATGTGTAATGGTAGGGTGATTGTGAGATGAAATGAAGGACCTACAGTTTAACGTGGAATCCGAACCACGGTGGAGGCCTGGCATTCCCCACATTCACAAGATGTATTGTCAGAGGTGAAGGAACGGTTTGGTAATCAGATAAATCTGTGCCGGGAAACGGGTAGTAAGACGCGGTCTAATAATAGTAATAATAATAATAATAACAGTTAATGTTCTGCGTGTTAGATTATAATTTGTATTTATATTCGAGACCATTATTATCAATGAACGCATTAAATTTGTATTTGTTTGATATTAAAGTTTATCTGTACAAAATAAATAGTGACGTCATTTTATAGTCCAAACGGCAACAAACGCAATTGCATTAAATTGCATTAATATGCGTTGAAATTAAAAATCGGCCTACTAATTATATTTGTTTTAATCTGACACCTCAGAAAAAGCCGCATAAAAAGAAGAAAAAAAGGTAAAAAAAAACAATTAAATTTAAAAAAAGCTTTAAACTAATTCCCAATAGAATATAAATTCAATAGAAGATAATATAAAACCCGCCAATATAAACTTATTTTTTTGAAAATGGCTCAACAGATAAGGGTCAACAATATCGTTTGGTCTGCAATAATGAATATTGTGAGGGACTTAAGAGTGGGTACAAAACATAGTTTTCAAAATGCAGATCCATTGGATGAGTACGATAGAAGTTATGTTTCACATGCACCAACTGTGTATTTGATGAAAATGACGATTTCGATTATTTAAAACAAATGTTGCATCATTCCTTTTTAACGTGGCAGCTTGCAACTTATGAATTTTCGATTTAAAACAGTTTTAATAAACTAAATAAAAATATATAATCAAATATACACTTTTAAAACAATCATAAATAAAAATATGTAATCAAATATACACTTTTAAAACAATCATAAATAAAAATATATAATCAAATATACACTTTTAAAACAATCATAAATGCTGTAGTTTATAACTGTAAAATTATACAAGGATTTATTGGAAAATATAATTAAATAAAAAGTGAAAAATGTTGCTACGTGCCCCGGTCTACCCTAATATAGTATATATATAGTATTGTGTTTTTATATATTTGAGCAACCATGAGAAATATCCATTTCGAGCAACCATGAGAAATATCAATTTCAATAATAAGGAGAAATTACGGGAGATATTCTAATTTTAAAACAAAAAATGAATCTTTAGACTAAATTAACTATAAGAACACGGAGAGCGTGAGGTATTTTTTTCAAAGAACCATTAGTTGAGATTAATCAAAATTATATAAAATGGCAAACTATCTCCTTCCTGTAAAAATCTGTTCTAGTGCAAAATCAATGTAAACTAGTAGATAACAGTAAAACCGTATGTTCACATTAGCGCAGTTTTCTTGTTGGCACCTCTTCCATTCTGCTGCGGTCCTGATCCACTTGCCACAACTACATTACTGCAACGCAGTAGCGAACGAAGCGCGCGCTCACTTGCTCGCTAGCTACTGGGTAACACCACCACGATTCTTCACGCTGCATAACTTTTAATGGTTCCGGAGGAAACGCTCGACGATACAATTTGTTATAGTAATGGGGTGAAGACGCGCTTTAAAGCTTTGTACTACGCTAGAGCAAAATATTTTCACTGGAGGCAAATAAAAAAATCAGGATCGTATAGATAGATTTATTTGAACTGCTATAGAGATTATCTGTACGTAATATTTACCAAAACAATATCAGCTTACTAAATTATTGAATCAAGCATGATATAGTTTGTCTAATCACTTACTCTTTCTCACGCAAATAAGTATTAAAACAGCGAAACTTGTTGTATATCAGAGTACACTAATATACATATATATACTTTTCAGGGCGTTTTACAACCCCTTAGGGCTATTCACATTCAACTACGTTAATGGATTAAGAATACAGAAGTTAGTTTGTAGAATAGGCTAATTAATATAATTTCATTTGCGTGAAAGAAGAGTGGAAAGCTATCAAGGAAAAACACTCACTAAAATTGGTTTTTATCTATTTTAACGGCCGCATGGTCAAAGGCGTCACTCTTGCAATAAACTAGACCACCGATGTCAAGGAGATTAGGTTTCGAATCCCAGTCGGGTGTACTGAGGCTGATTTTTCTTAAATGGATTTCCCCTCTACCTCCACGCAAAGGAGGATACACTTTCTCGAAATTCAACATTCATCATCCCTAACTTGAACCAAATTAATATGTATGCGTATAACCTGAACAAATAATAAGATACTGTGATAAAAAAAAACTGTTCTGGAATTGAACCCTTACCACCCCGTATAAGGAAATCCATATTCTTACGGTAGTGACGTCGTAGACCACGAGTTGTCTTCACCAGCTCAAGTTGACAAGTAATTGATATTGTGAAAAGATCTGGTTAGATTCTATGGACATTTTCATGGGGTTATTTTTAATACACTTGCTATCTTACTATTATTATTATTATTATTATTATTATTATTATTATTATTAGCACCGTGTCTTACTACCGGTTCGGGTTATACACACGCTAATGTGTAATGGTAGGGAGATTGCGAGATGAAATGCAGGACCTACAGTTTAACGTGGGATCCGAAACACAGTGGAGGCCTGGCATTCCTCACATTCACAAGTTGTGATTAGTACACGTCTCTTTAGAAGTGAAGGAAGGGCTTGGCAATCAGATAAATCTGTGCCGGGACCGAGGATTGAGCCCTAGACCCCAGCACAGAAGTCCGACACCTTACCTCTAAACCACCAGATCACCTCACTTGCTATAGAAGGTGTAGTTTGTTTTTACCACTGTGTCTAATAACCAATCCAGGCTAGAGATTTTCTTATCCTTTATTATTCTTATTGCACCGCGTCTTATTACTCGTTATTGACCTCGGTGGACTGGGAGTAAAGTGCTTCCTTCAGGATCCGATATCCGTGGGTTCAAACCTAACTGGGGTCGACGGAATTAACCTGAGCCACAAAAATCTGTAGCATATTTTCCTGCGGAAGGAAGTAAAGCCATTGGTCCCATGACATTTGTGGCATGTAAAATAACCTTGAAAGGTGCGTGAAAATATCTTCCCCGGCCAATTTGGTAGGATTTTCGCTCTCGCCTATAGAAGTTCTCGTGTACTGAAATAATCAGTCGGTTCAGAAAGTGCAATATAAATGCCTCAAATAGATAAATAATACTCATTCAGCCTATACGCAAATGTACTAATGTGTTTTGATGAGACACCCTCCTCGGTGGCGTAGTTGGCTAACGCGCTAGTCGTGTTAAGCTCGACTGCTGAGGACGAGGAGATCGAGGTTAGAATTTCGGTCAGGTGAACTGNCTCCATCCACGCAAATGCGGGTTCACTTCCTCTAATTCAACCTTTCCAAATCCTAATCCATTAGCGTAATTAGTACTTAAAGCGTATAACTCCAACGGGTAGTAAGACGCGGTGCTAAATATTATTATTGTTTTGATGAGGAAAGTTAAATTTAAATGAATTTTAACCGCATTAGCGAAGAGCGAGAGAAAGGAAAACAATTTAGAAAAAAATACCCTCAGTACACCTGACCCACTTCAACCCCCGATCTTACCATCATCGAAAGTTCAGTCTATTGCAAGAGTGACACCTTAGACAATTCGACCACTAAAGCAGGTCTAAACTTTTATTGATTTAGTTAAAATTCTCGGGAAATTAAAGGTAGAATTTAGAATAAATGTGTAATAATGTGAAGGGAAATTTGGAAACTATTTTTGTAATCACCTTCAGTATACCTGGCCTGAAGTAGAGCCCTGAACTCCCCGTCACCGTGGTAAACCTAAATAAATTAGCTAGACATATAGAGCGCATGCTCACCAGCGTGGGTAAGTTGTAACTAATTATCTTGAAGTGCTAACTAAAATAATACTTTTTAATACTATACCTTACTTTTAACTTAGTATAACCTACTTCAGTGGTCGCATGGCCTAAGGGCTACTCTCGCAATAGATTAGACTACCGAAGACGTAGAATGAAGACAAATTTAATAAGTATATATATGAAAATTCTTAAATCTTATTTTGTTTGTAATACAAGCTATTCTCAAACAAATTTCAAGATTCTTATTCACCTAAATGTATCTAATTTGATGCATCAATTAATGAAAAGGGAACTTCGTGAGGTCAAACGATTCTACTAATATTTTAAAAAAAATTACACAGAGCATAGTTATGTACTTTAATTTTGAATTTTGTTTTTCTAAACCAACATATTTTGTATTGACAGCTTGCCGCGAGAAATTTAATAATACAATATTTAGGATATTTAGTTATTTGTGAATTAGGAACGTATTCCAGCATTATTTATTTTTAAATAAAGAAACACAGTTATTATAATGAATCAGACATTAAGTAGGTCATTTTGATATCTATTTTGATTGAAACCATCCTTCGTTTCTTATGCCCCAGTTCTTTGGAATCCCTTGTAAATAAGTTTTTCTACATGATGCAAATCTTACAAATTCCGTAGTCGTGCGAAAAGAAGACCAACGATAAGACATCAAAGCGTGTGACAACTTCATTATTCAGTATCTTGCCAGCCACCAAACCGAGCGGAAAAAAGAAGCGAGCTTTCCTTTTAGCTTGGCATGCATTTCATTAACTTGTAGTATGCCTGGCCGTTCTTTGGTCAGAGCAAGTGTTTGTCAATGTCATGGAGAAAGGAACCTTGCCTCTAAGCTAGGCTTCTTCACACATACATACTTTAGGAAGAAAAATAAGCACATGACTACACAGTACACAAGGTGTATATAAATGTGCACATTTTCTCCGTAGGGAGAGCAATCCCTCCTAATTAAACAAGACAGAACTGTAATGCAACGAATATAATCAAATGTTTAGTTTGTGAGAGGTGACGTCATCAAATGGGGTAATACATACGACCTACCACAATGTGTATTGTGATGTAGCGAAAGCTAAGTTCACAATACAGCAATGAACCACATCGACAAATAGTTACATTCATTTCATTAATTTGACTGAAAGCACTAATGTGTGTTCTTACCTCAGACAATGGTAAAAAAACATATTTCAATAAATAAGGAATCGTGTTATGAAGAGGAACTGATTAAATCCGTGTACACCATGTATACATGAGATATTACACTTTCAAAGTCGTTTATTTATAAGTCAAATAGGGGCATTTCCCACCTGATTTCTCTATAAACTTATTTATATTACCACTCTAAGCCATCTAGAATCATTTATTTATTTAATGATTACTATAATTAATATTATAATGATTTTAGAAGATACGTTTCTTATTACTTTGATAAGTTAACATCTAAATTTATGAGTACTAAGCATAATAATCAGCAAGGCCTGTTTTTTATTCTTGAATTAGCGTTACTAGTTGACCTTAAGGATCAATACAAAAACAATTGCACATGACATTATGGTGTATGTAGTTGTTATAATGGATAGTGAATAGACTGCAATAGTATTATAGTACTGTCCCACCTATTCCTGAACCAATCAAAGAACCATCTATGGTAATCAGTCAGGGGGGGTGAATTTCAATAACAATTATCGTAATATGTTAATATATACATATTTGATTTCAACTGTTATCGTCTAACGTTATATTTTTTAATGAATATCAGGAAAGTCGGGTGGTTTGTAAGTTTTTGTATTACCGCGTATTACTACCTTTTCGGGCTATACACTTATACTATTACTACTACTCTAGTGGGGTAGGGCTGAGGAAGGAAGCATTTGGGAGGTAATCTACCTGCATTTGCATGGAAGGAGAGTTGTAAAACATTTAGGGAAACCCATCCTTCAGTAGACCCGACTGGGATTCGAACCCCAATTTCCCCGTCACAAGCAGGTTAGTATAACACGAGAGTGACACTTTAGACAGTTCGAATGAAGGACGACCTCCTGAGTGTTACTTTGAGGACAGCGATTTCATCGTACAATCACAACTATAGAATACTATCAGAAGAAAAACAGTTCCTGAGCCCACACTTATTGTTGTTTTTGATATGTTATTATAGTTTTCTTGATGTTTGAATAGTATTGAAATAATTATAAGAAAATTGAAAATATATATTTTCCTTTTTCTATATTATCTTTAAAAAACCTGAATACAGTGTTATTTAAAGAAAGATTGTGTTTAAGAAATTAAGTATAAAATATAAGGACGAAATAAAAGCAAAAGTATAGTGAATAAACGATGGACTTTCACAGGATTTTTGATAATTTGGTAAGTCGTTGATTGGTAACTAAAACTCTTATAAAACTCTAGATAGGCCAGAATACAGCACAAATATTATTATTCGTTGTTTTGTCTTTTTTTCACCGAACTTGGTCCGCCAATGCACCCAATCCTCTGCCTCCTTCTTCAGCTCCCAAAATGTTCTTCTTTCCTTCAAGTCATCCAATATTTGAATCCTTCTTCTTCCTAAGCTCCTATTTCCCTCAACCTTTCCTTCTATGACGTCGTTAATAAGACAGTTCCTCCTAAGGATGTGTCCATAGTGTACTAATTTAAAATAAAACGTTTCAAGGTAAATTGAGGGTGCTTGTAGGATAATTTTGCTGTGAGTAAGTGTTAGAATATTTTTTACGGTCATTGAAGTTATTTTACTTTAGTATAAATACTCTTTTATAGTTATTGATGTTATGTATTAAACTTGACAGTTGTAAATTACAATTATTTATGTACATGAAATTTATTGTAACTTATATACCTGTAAAAAAAAGGCTGCATCTGAGTTGTCCAATTTACGTGGAATCGTACGGGATTTTATGACTTACTGCGCCAACTGTACGCTCTTATATGGTCTTAAATTAAATAACATTTCTTAGTATGATCAAATGTTTTTACAATAAATAAACTAAGACGATATTTCCGTCCTTTCGGTCGTGTTTCAATACATTGTTCCTTTTTTTTTAAATATAAATAATCATGTTCCAGACGAGTTTTTGATCTTTATGTACACGTATAATAAATGTCATGTTATGTGTTAGCTCGTGCTACTTTGTATAATGAAACGTGTAAATAATGCCACACGCGCACTTAAATTTATGAAGAAAGAGTTGGAAGAGAATAAAACTAAAGCCATAAAAGTCGTCGTATAAATGTTTCTGGTTTTAATGCCTCGGAGGAAGTTCCCTAGCTGGAAGAGAGTTAATTTGGATTAATTTGTTTCTCAAGAAACTAGTACTATAAACAGTTGTACAAAACTATAAATATAAACTTTAATCGTTGTCGTTATTTATATGAGTGCCTTATTCCGTAGTTATCAATTAATAAAACGATATTAAGAGGTATCAAATGGAGGAGGTTACATAATGATGAATTACATACCTTGTACTCATCACCAGACATTGTTAAGGTAATCAAGTATCGCAGGGTGTGGTGCGAATGGAAGAAACTAGAACAACGTGCAAGGTAGCCCCAATAGGAGAAGGAAGCTTTGTAAGACCTAAACGCAGATGTGAGGATAACATTAGAATGTACCTGAAAATGATAGGGTGTAATGAGGTGGACTGGATATAACTAGCTCAAGGTAGGGATAGGGTGTCACGAGTTGGACTGGATAGTACTAGCTCAAAATATGTAAAGGTAACGTATCTTCTTAAGTGTGGCAATTAACCCTCGAGCTCTTAATGACCTCCTAGATTATGTATCTTTAGGTACTCATTAACTCAATATGGCCTACACACCCTAACTGGTAGGAACGTCTTGTATGGCTGGTCGGTTAAGATGTGCTTAGGGCTCAAATCTAGGACGAGTAAACTTAAGATGGTTTCTCCTAAATGGTTTTTAATTATTCCACAGTGAAGGTAAATTTTCTCTAAATTCTGCCTTTCACATTCTATCCCATTTAGTGTAAATATTATAATTTCCAGGACGGTTAGTAAAACATAGCTTTGATTTGAGTAATGATTATCTCAAAAAGGTTTTAATCCTTAATTATAAAACAGAAAACACATTAAACGTGTCAAGAGCTTCCGCTGAGCTTAACTGAAAACTTATGATGTGCTCATCTTACTGTTACAGCTTGAATCGTGTCGAAATGATGGACTTCCGCTGAGCCACTGGATGTAGTTTACACTGAACTCAATCGATTTATGGTATTCTTACCTCTCTCTGTTACAGCGCCTATCCTGGGTAACATGACTGACGAGACACTAGAGCAGTACTTCTTGCAACAGGACAGTGTACAAGAGTTACCTGCACCACCCGGGGAGCCTGGAGGGGAGACCACACACGCCAGAAAAGAAATTACTCCAGGTTTGTACAGTGAGATTTATTTTCTAATATACTCTATTTAATATAATAAGAGCACTTAGCAAAAAACTAAAGTACTACTTCCTGTCTCTTCGTCGTAAGACTACTTTGTTTTCAATTTTAGTTAAATTTGTGTGTCACTAATCTATCATATAAATATATTAAATAAATACTAAACCATAATATAAATATATAGCAACTAAAGTACCTCAAACATATCTCCTCAAATAAAAATAATAAAATTGTAAAAATTTAGCCAATATAAAAGTAAAAGCACTGACACACATTTACTAACACTTTAATATTTTGGTGCTACACTCATGGCATCGTCCTTAGGAAGTAGTTCACCTCCATGTGACATTTAAATAATGAAAAGCTTTTAAATATATTTTAGTGATTGAACCTTTAATCGGGATTCTTTTTATAGAATAAGCGTTACACAATATAATTTAATATATAGCTTTAGTCCACTAACCATTATGTAACATTATATTAACTCAAAAAGAATCCCACTTTTAAAAAAAAGAGAGCGATAAATAGCCTTCACTAATAAATAAACCGTAATTATGTCTTGATAATAGCTTTGCTAGCTGTAAGTTTCTATTTCAATAAAATTATAATGATAAAATGTCCATAAAATTTTGAGATACAAGCAATAATCAAACAACATTTACCCAAGAATAAACTATGTATCGGTTTTTATTCGTTTGCTACATCTCATTTTGTAACTGTACCCATAAAATGTATATTAAAAATTATTGTACTAACAATATTTAACCTTGACTCGTTTCCAGCCACCAGCGCCACTAGCAACCACCAAGACTACATAGGCCTGATAACTGGTGTTTTGGCGATGGTGGTCCTCCTGTTAGCCTGCACCGTGGTACTGATGGTGCGCCGAGGCCGGAAGAAGGTCGCGCTGCTTCATAAACATACCGCACTCGTGTCCAGCAGCACCAAACCTGGCGTCACCATCAATATGAAAGACCTTAAGATGAACATGGCATTGTCGACGCCGATAATCAACAACGGACTGACCAGATCTCGCATCGTCGCCAAGAACAAGGTGGGAGGGACGACTCCTGCGACACCTAGCAACGGGAAAGGGAACAACATATATGGTCACGTTTCTGTCGGTGAAGAATCGGAAGACAGTGAGAACTCCTCTGTGTACCACGAACCTTATAAACTCTTACCTTCAGCCAAACAGGAGTACGGTTGCCTGCTCAAGAAAGACACCTTGTCTTCCAGCAAGAGTGGAGAGTATACAGGTGAGACATTGTTTTAAAAATATTAATATTACCCATTAATAGTAACTTTGGCTATTCCTAAGAATTGAAAATATATCCAACTAAATGGTTTGACACAATCGTACTTACTATCTCTTAAAAATTACAAAATAGTTAGTGACAGAAATTTCAAAGATCAGTTATCGGCAAACTACCCCTTAGTAAGTGTTCGTCTAACAAATAAATATTATTTAAATACTCATATATGAAACCCTCTTCAGATATAAATTTTGAACAAAATTGTTTTACATATTCTTAAGGAAATATTAATTTTAACAAAATCAGTAATTTACACTCAAATGGAATTTTTAATTAAAACGTACTTATATTTTTAGCCACCATAACTTCATAGTCACCCATTTAGAACAAAATGGTTTATCATTTTCAAAAAAATTCGAATTTTAAAAAATTTGTTAGCTAACCTTAAATATTTTGTTACAATAGAAAAATAAGTTTAGAGAGCTATTTATTATGTAAAAATCTCCCAAAATATATCTTTGAAAAATATTTCTATAACAATTCTCGCAAAATTTTATAAATTCAAAAATCAGTCTTTTATAAACTACCCTTAATTCTAGAGCTGAAATAATACAGTTTGACTTATAGATATAATCATTTTACATTTAAATATCAAGTTTGAATGAAATCCAGAAAATCATTTCAGCTAAAGTCCTAAGTACAGACAGAAGGCCATTTATTAATTTTTAGTTCACGACACATAAAACAAGATCATCATCATCACGAGGTAAAAAAGTTTACAATTACAATACTTTCTCCATGTAGTAAAGTAAAATAGTAAAGAGATAAATGTTCATCCTTTTTGAAAATAGTTTAGTAAAATTGACGTGTGAATCTACAATATCTTTATTTTTAAAGTAATAAAACCTAATTTCAAGGAGGGTGTACAGTGTACACACAACTATTTTGAGTCTCTTATGTTTTTTATAAAATGACGATCCAACTATATTCGTTGTGGTGGTTATGTGTGGAAGCTACAACCTCAATTTTGTTCCATAACCGCGTCTTACTACCGGTTCAGGTTAAACGCACATAATATAATTATTATAATGAGATAGGGATGAGGAAGGAAACATTTTAGAGGTAATTGGCTCGAATTTGTGTAGAAGGAGAGTGCTAAATCATTTAGGAAAAATACCCTCAGTAGGCACGACTGGGATTCAAACCCCCAATCTCCCTGTCATTAGACGGCCAGTCTAAGACAAATCGGCCACTAATGCAGGTTATAATATCTATTGAATTCCCAATTTGGCTATGAATAAAGTAATTTAACTTATTCAGTCAGAAATATAAACATAATTAAAAATCATAATGTCTGAACTCACACCTTTATTAATTTTTTTCTTTTCTTTTTATAATTAATATTTTCTTCCCAACAGTAATTTATGGCTATGTTTAAAGTTTAATAAAACAACATTTTAGGTTGATTTATTAATTTTCTGCCAACATGTTATAACATTTTTCGTTAACACTACATAGAATTATCAGTTTAGGTTATTTTAAAAATATATATATCATCCGAAACATTTGATATATTTTGGTATAAAGAGGATTTATTTAAAATTGTTAAATTTGGTTCCTCGTGAATTATTTTATTGTTTCTTGTTAATCATATTTAATCAATTTGTCCAAAAATAATATAATAATTTCGTTTTCTAAATGAATTGGATTTAAAAACAATCTTTAATATTCCACTGTCTAAATACAGTAAATATTTTTATTTAATATATATCATTTTCGCAATTTGTAAACTGTTTGGCTAATATTATAATATATGTGTCTTGGTTAAATAAATATTATAGCTTCTAATAATGTTATTAAGTTTTTAGAAACAAGAAACCTAACCATGGTGGTTATGATTTTTGAAAAATAAAATGTCACGTCCAGATAAAAAACTAATTCTAGCAGAAATTAAAAACAAATTCCTTGTCACACACACGCATACAACTATCAAGTTTGTTCTTTCTATAGGAAAAAAAAAACTTGCGTTGTTTTGACATCTTTGTCATCTTCAAAAATTCTATCCAACGAGTGGAATAAGTTGTCCAAGATAAATTTGCATAGTTTATGTGTCAGTTCACTAGAAGGAGAAAAAAAGAATAAATTGTTTACAAAAGTTGAAATGAAACTTGAAGGAATGAGTGAGCGAAGAAAAGGTAAGGGAAAGAGTGATGGTGGAGTGAAAGTGGTAGGAGTGGAGTTAGTGAATTCTCTGGAGTGGGCCTGGAGAGGGTGAAAGCGACAGAAAGGTTGTCAAGTCTCAACGTTAATTAAACTGAGATTTCATGCTTTAATGAGAAATCCTGTGTCTGAGAGTTTTGGGAGAGACAGTAGCCAGGTTAGGCTGTGGGCTGTGGATGTCCACGCCGCAGGATACAAACGGCTTAATTACATGAGACGTGAAGGAGGATTAGTGTCCTACTCGTCCTTAGACCTAGACTCGCGATATCCTTGTCTAGATATTCTTGTGGCGGGTGTTCACATAACAAACACTGGGTCCTTGTGGATGTAAACACATTTTGGATACATTTAAATGTCGGTTATATATTTAGGAACTTTTTAAAAAATTAGTCTAACTGTTAGGTATTAAGAGAATTTTTTTAATGTTTCCTAAAAAGATTTATCAAGTTCTTTGATTACGTTGAGAATCGTCAATAAACCTTCTTTTTCCTTAGAAAGAAAGTTTGAAATATATAGCATTTAAAAAATCTTCCCCTCCCTATCACCTTCTTTCTTCCCTAAACGTTTCCCTTTCTTTATTAGTGGCTTTTCCTCTCTCACAGGTTCCTTTCTTTATTATTAGATTTTTCTCCTTCGTCCTTTACATTTTTCCTTTCTCTTCACTCATTCTTTCACTTTATATCTCTCTCATTTTCCCTATTCCTATCTCTATCTTCTACCTTCTCCTCAATCCCTCACGCTTACTAGCTTTATTTCTCCCTTCTCCTGTAACCACTCTCTTTGTTACTATATTTTCTCCTTATGACTCTTCCTCTGACCTGTCTCTCTCTCTTGTTATCACATACTTGATCGAAAAAAATGCAAGTTTTTATTTGAGTAAATTCATATTAAATTATACTTTCGTCACTCTTAGTATCCTAATTCAATGAATATGTGGATATTCCGGCCAGGTAGTATGACGTGGTGTACATAATATTTTTAATAAAATATAAGCTCAAAATACTAATTAGTTCTTAAATAAATAAATTTGATAGAAAGGATATGTATTTTTCCCACGTGTGAGCGTTTTGAAGTGTAAATTATCAATGACAATTTATTTATCTCGACTGTTCTCATAAATGGTGGGAATCTTTTAAATGTATGCAGCTGATTTTAATTACACGGAATAGTTAGAAGCTGTACTTTATCATTATGTGACAGTTTTAGAAGGATTACAAAATACAAACATCGACTTGAACTATTTTTGCAAGGCTCTCGCTTCAACTATTCCCATTCAAATTACATCGTCAAACAATGACGGGGGAGTATATTTCCCTAAAGCACACTATTCTTACCCCCCTTCAACACCCTCACCCCTTTTACACCAAAACCGTAGTATCTCAAAGCAAAGGCGACCACGAAACTTTGTATCTGGTTCGTTCGTAACAAAAGCGAAAATGCCACGGTCATTGTTGTTAGGCTTACATGTCTATCGTCACCAAACACATTGCTGTGACGTACAAAGTAAGTAAGGACTGATGCTTGTGGCGAAATTGGATTCCTCCTTGTCCAAACACCCGCCTTAAATAGACGCCCCCATCTCGAAACAATTGTGGCTTTTCTACGGATGGGGAAATACCAGATACCACATGTAATTCTAAAGAAGCAATGTCCCTAGAGGCGGTGGGAAATTGTAGTTAGTCACAAAACTAAGAGCCATAATTTTGAAACGGTTTTAAAATAATGCAACGTGAAATTGATTATTTCTATAGATTTACTTAAGACTCTTAATGAGATTTAAATATTTAAACGATATTATAAAAACTAAACACTTTAATAATAATAACAATAATAATTATTATTATTATTATGGTTATTATTATTATTATTATTATTATTATTATTATTATTATTATTATTATTAGCACTACTTCTTACTACCCGTTCGGGTTATACGCCCTTACGCTAATGTGTAATGGTAGGGTGAATGTGAGATGAAATGGAGGACCTACAGTTTAACGTGGAATCCGAACCACTGTGGAGGCCTGACATTCCACACATTCACAAGTCGTGATTAATACACGTCTTGTCAGAGGTGAAGGAAGGGTTTGGTAATCCGATAAATCTGTGCCGGGACCGAGGATTGAGCCCCGGATCCCCAGGTCACCTACCTTTAAAAATTAAATAATGCAACCAATTAAAATCATTTCTTGATTACTAGATATACTGTTGATGCAATAAGATCTAGCTTATTGTACCATATTAAAACATGTTAGATTTTTTTTAAATGGACGGCTTTATATTTATCATATTGTTTTAAACACTCGTAAAAAATCAGCAATTGCAATTATAATGAGGTTTTAAATTATAAGTATTCCCTCTTTCTAACGAATACGAGTTCATATCCTTAATATTCACTCACCTCATCCTGTGTATCTAGATTGGTTAGAATAATTTGCAAGTAGCTTAAATATGTTACTAAAAATATAATGGTTTCTATAATTATAATTAACTATATTTATACCCGCTTCCCTGGACGCATGGTCTAAGGCGCTACTTTAGCAATATACTAGACTGACGATGACGGGGAGATCGTAGTTAGATCCTGGTCGGGTGTACCAAGGGTGTTTTTTTCTAAATGATTTCCCACACTCTCCCCATTCAAATGTGGATACGCGTCTTCTAAATTAAACCTTCCTCATCCCTAGCCCATTAACATAATTAGTAGATTAGCGTACAAACCGAATGGGTAGTGAGAAGTGGTGCTAAAGATCATATTTATGTTTGTTTAAATTGTAGTCATTACGTATAATAAAATTTACAGCTGGGGAAAGATTAAAAGTTATATTCTTCATTATCCCCGTGTTCATAATTTAAATATAATCAGATATTTTTATTGATTCTATACATATTTTGATTATATTGGAAATCTAGCAAAAGATCTAGTATGATCTGGATGATTCCATAAGGTGTTAAAGAATGTAATAATTTAAAATCGGCTCGTCTTATATTTCTATATCAGCTGTAAGTTTATGGATCTAGTGGAAGGATTTATAATGTATTTAGTTAAGAATTTTATTTTATTTTGAAAGAATTTAATTAGTTACATTGTAAATATTGCCTTGGAATGGTAAAATTCTGATAAGAAGTAAAATTTAGAAAGTGCAAAACATTTCGTTTTTGTTGACATTTATGCTACTATATATCAAAAGTATTATTTCATTGTTATAAATATAATGTATAAAAAATAACATCTCAAAATTGCATTGCTTTCTGTATTAATTATCTGAAAATTGTATTGGAAATCTGTACAATTACCACAAATTTCCTTTAGAACTAAATCGTATTGAATCTATTTAGTAGGATATGTATTGCAATTTTAATTTTCAGGCATTAATTACTCATTTTGCATGGGCTCGTAGCTGAGCTGTAATACATTACAATTACCATTAATTTTACTACTAATAATACTAATAATAAAAACAATAATAAACATTACAACCAGGCTAATTGACACATTGGTCCATCTTGTTTAGGTTTACGGTGACTCGAATATTGGAGGTCGCATTCCTATTAGGTATAACAAGGATTTACTTTTTGTGTTTCCCACCCTACCTCCACTAAAATGCATGTACATTTTCTCCTATTCTTACCTTCATGTCCCTACACTGTTAGTCTAAATATGCGAACGGGCCTGATGGATGGCAAGACGCTTCACCGTCTCTATTTTCATCAACTTAATCACAATGCTCAACGCCGACTACCAGAATCCCTTCAACAAATCAGGTTATCTCTTTTTTTTTCAGACTTTACGAGTGTGAACAGTTTCCAGGAAGACGTCAAGTTCTCCTCGCCGTCCTTCTACAACTTGACGCCGCCTCCCCCGCCCACGTCTCGCCCCCCACCCTACGAGGTGCAGGCCTTTTCCACGCCGACCAAGACGCCCACCAGCACCACCCCCGTCGAGAACTACTACGCCGCCACAGACATCGTCAAGGTAGGCGACTAAGCTGGATGACATATCTTAGAAATCATCTAGCACCTTAGCTTAGATAGACGGGTGTGTCTTGGGTATCTTTCTAAATGTTCATGTTTCGATCCTTGGCTGAGTCAAACGTATTTGACACTTTGGATTCACTCCGCAACCATTCCCCCCACCCTCCTTTCGTTAGGTGTATAATTGACGGTAAGCGTTCTGGTTGTGGCATATTTCCAATAATTAGACTAGTAAAAGTTACAATTTGTCGTTACACTTAGACTAAAGCGTTCTAATACTTTGTTTGCTTATTACTAAATAATAGAAATGAACGCTTGTTCTGAATATGTATCTATAGGTTTTAACTATTTTATAATTCGTGCACTGATACAAGTTATTGGTTTAAAAGGTTAACTCTAAATATATACATTAATATAAAGCTCCAAATTACGAATACATGGGGTGGAATATCGTGAATTGTTTAGTAATTAACACTTTTATGAACATACATTTCATCAATTTTAAACGACGAATTCGTTTAATATAGTATATTAAGCTCCCATTCCTTAACGGAGATGACCAGAAAAATGTCAAGATTGTGTCACGATACCATTCAATCTCGTAATGGAATAATCTAGAAATATTTTGGGAGATAGGTCAGCTAGTAACCACAGCTAGGACACCAAAAGGTAAAACCTGGATACATAGTGTGGCCAAATTACCTGGCGACAGCAAACAGTGTTTAAAATATGAGCATTAAAGACACCGCCACGTCTTTACACTAAGGACACGGGCAAGTATTTATCCTGACACCTTGTATAAGCTAAAGACCGGGACAGCCAATGTATGGAGAACCAACACCTCTTTCAAGGCTCCTCCAGCCCATCATGGCTGTATTATACGAGCGTAGCCACGCACGTAAACGTGCACAGTGCGCGATTTAGGTACCGACAACCCCGTGCCCGCCATCGATCCCTGTCGTCACCGGACAACTAGAAATAACCTCCGCCTTGGTCAGACTGCCATCAGTGGGAGGAATTGGCTCCTACTTCTGTGTATGCTTGGCGCACACGTCAGGGAGTTAGGAAAACTTAGGAATTGTCCTTATAAAAAATTAACAATTACTTTGGGTTGCTCATATAAATAAAGGGCTTAAGGTTCGGTTCATAAGGTGGCCAGGGAGGTGATTGATCACCTGAGAACATTCAAAGCCATTTCGAATGGCTTTCTCACTTAACCATACAGGGAAAACCAACCGAGATGATAAAGTATTCACTCAAGCCATGTCGTAGGTATGGACTGGCTCTCACAATCACGAAAATGTATCAGTGTGATATCGAGCTTAATCTCTTTCACTGGGTATTCAATCGACGATCCTCTGCATAGTTTATTTAAATTAGTCGATTCGATTCCCGTGTCCAGGTATAATTTTTAAACTAATTTAAATTTCTTATAATGTGGTCCCCTCCTTATGGTCGTTGCCATATTTACAATGATTTGGAGCTTGAGTGTTAATATTGATTCTACCTGGTTGTTGTTATTGTCATATGTTTGATATATTTGTGTTTTATTGGAGTAGAGAGGGGTGTTTTAAATCATGCTGATGTAGAGACAGTGATAAGTCAGAGTTGGAAAGCGACCTCCAGTGCACCTGATCAGGTGTCATATCGGGTCCACGGCGACCAAATGCAAAGCGTATCTTACGCGCTATCCCGCTCAACCACCGCCGCAAAGACGCTGATAGCTAGCCAGGAAGAGACACACAGAAGAGTATCGATAACAAAATAAATGACAAATAGCTTCCCTCCCCTTACTTCTGTCGGAGCTATGGAGGGTGGGTTGGGATGGAAGTAGGGGTGTAGGGAGAAGATGGGGCAACAGTTTGTCCTAGTACGACCCCATGTAGGTCGTCTGTAGAAAAGTAGATTTAGCCTAGATCTCGTGAATCACTCCATCGCTGGTTGGGCACGTACAGTCAACACTGTCGCGGCTAGGAACGAACGTCTTTATTCTCTCTATATAACTCTCTCTCTCTCTCTCCCTCTACCTCCTCCCCTACTTCTCCTTCTACCTCCTACCCTCAACCAAAACCTGTCGTCTCCTCGCAGTTATCCCGCGAGATGGAATCTAAAGCGTGGGGTGGTTTTAGGGAGGGGTGAAGTGATGGCGGATGGATATGAGATGAGCTGGAAGATGGATGTTATCCCTCGGGAACATCTCATACACGCTCAACTTGCCTTAACAGGTTAACCCCGAGGATACACTTTCAGACAATTGGACAATCTACGTTTTGTTTTACTCTGGATCATGTCAATGAAATTGTAAATTATATTTGAATATTATGTGTTTATTTGCACGTACAATAATGAGTAATCGACACACAGTAAAATACAAAAACTAGCTATCTTGCTGGTGATATGGACATTGGGGTTTGAGTCTCAGGCTTGTATACTGAGTGTGATTTTTTTTCTAAATTATTTACCAGTCTTTCCACAAAAATGTTGATAATTTTAATCAAAATTCTACCTTCCTCATTTATACTCACCTAGTGGAATTAAAATGGTTATTGCCTAAACCATAGATGGGCGAAATAGTTTCCAATATAACCCGATGTGTGGCGAAAGTGAAGTGAAATTCGCCACACGAGGTAAAAATTGATAAATTAGATAGCACAATGGAACATTTAAAATAACACACACTGTTTGAACAAGTTTATTCAAAATGTGTATCCTTGGCTACTTAGATACAACTGTGTTAGACGCAAATGTTTAAAACTGTTCAAATTGAAAATGCAAGACAATCTAACGCGAGATTTGACAATCCTTTTTGTTCCAATGGTACGCTGGAGATATAAGCTATAATCAATCATCACTCGCCGTCATGAAGACGTTTATTTTACTGTGAGAGCTGGCAAACTCAAATTGGCTAGGGTTTCTCAAACAAATTATAGGTTATAAATATTGTTCATGGGTGTGTATATATATTGTATATAGTGTATATATTAGTAGTGATACTGACGTGATAGTACAGAGCTGTGATTGNTATATTGTCTTGCATTTTCAATTTGAACAGTTTTAAACATTTGCGTCTAACACAGTTGTATCTAAGTATCCAAGGATACACATTTTGAATAAACTTGTTCAAACAGTGTGTGTTATTTTAAATGTTCCATTGTGCTATCTAATTTATAAATTTTTACCTCGTGTGGTGAATTTCATTTCAATTTCGCCACACATGTGATTATATTGGAAACTATTTCGCCCATCTATTGTTTAGGCAATAACCATTTTAATTCCACTAGGTGAGTATAAATGAGGAAGGTAGAATCTTGATTAAAATTATCAGCATTTTTGTGGAGAGACTGATAAATCATTTAGAAAAAAAATCACACTCAGTATACAAGCCTGAAAGACTCGAACCCCAATGTCCATATCATCACAAGATAGCTAGTTTTTGTATTTTACTGTGTGTCGATTACTCAATATTATACGGAGAGTGGGGAGCAATTTATGAAAAATACACTCCCAGTACACCCAACTGGGATTCGAACCCGTACCTTTTGGTCAACGGTGAACCAAACTAAACGAGCTTGATGGTTTATACCACCTGCACATCGGCGTAGGTCTGATGTATTTTTAAATCTCCAAAAAATCCATTAATGTGCTCACTCGGATACTAAATACTTAGGTTATCTCCTTATTGTGTCAATAGCTCGAAGGTTGGTTTGACGTGATTTATATCTTCACGGAGTTGGGCACGCATTCAACCCTTCGGCTTAGTGCTGCCAAGGCCGTAGTAGTGGAGGGAGGCTCAACCCACCTCCCACCCCCAGAAATTTTATGATCGATATATATATGACTTTATTTATTTTCAAACAATATCACAATTAAGATACAAGTACATATTAAGGGAATGTATTCCCATAGAAAGTACTATAGAAAGCTTCTAGAGGTGTTTAGTAATTAGAATTTGTCCTAACCTCTAGCATTTAGGGGGTAATGTTGCCATAAAAACACTACAGATAACTTCTAGAACTGTTAATCACTTAGAATTTTTTCTAGCTTCCGGAAATTAGCGGATGTGTCCACCAAACCCCTTTGAAATTATTGGCTGGCTATGGCCTTGAGTGCTTTCTGCACCACCTGGTAGAAATCCCGTGAACTAGAGGTGTTTACAAAGTAGGGTGGTTTCCTGTTGCCTTCCACACTGAGTTTATTTGAGCGAGCGTGAAAGCGCCTACCAATTTGACAGGGAAAGGTATTTTCACAAATCTTCCAGAGATATTTTACATACAAATAACTATATGGGACCGACGTCTTTACTTCCCATCCGAAAGAAGTTGTGCTACAGTTTTTCATTGCTCAAGAACAATCCGTTGACCTCGGCTGGGTTTGAACCCACCATAATCGGGTCCTGAGGCTAACACTTTTTCCTAAGACCACTGAAGGCGACACTTAAGATATACGCTTTAAAAGGCTAAACATGTGTGAAATAAACTTTGTAGAGGTATTTGAAACAGCTTTTAGAATAATAATATAAACACAGTAATTTAGAACTAAATTGTATTTTTTTAAATTGAATAAATTATAAAAAGTTTCATATTATATGTTATTTAGCCTTTTTTAATATATATTATTTGTGAAAGGGTCATTCGCTTTACGTTATTTCCCAAGTTTCAATAAAATGTCCCTTCCTTTCTTATCATGTGTGTTCACTACTCTCTAAAATATAACAACGCAGAGCCAGACAATCGATGGAAGAAGGAAAAACTGTTCCTATATTCGTGGCTTAAGCGCTGTTTGCCGAGACAACTTCGGTGATCCGTAGTCTATATCCTTCGGAATATCAAACAAAAAAGGTGTTTTCCATCCCACGTGGAATGTCTAGGAATGAACGGGAGCTTAAGGAACAATCTGATTGAACGCCTCTGCCAACATTGACCGATAGGAGGCACAAAAAACTTTGTTTTGTCTCAAACCGTGAAACCACTTCTATTTCTTAACCCACGTGTTTCTTGTGAGAACAAGAATGAACAACTTATATAACTAAATACAGACTTTGGTACGATCTATTTATGTGTAGGAATAAACTTTATACCGGTTAAAACATTTACCAAAACAATTTTCACATAAGTATACGTAAATTCATTAGATCTGACATTGTCACTTTCTACACATAATTTCAATACCCATAGAAATACAAATAATGTAGTAAAATAACGTCAATGATGGCAATGAAAGTTTGTATTTTATACAACTTCAAAATGATGGCAGTTAACTTTGACACACTTTAATGTATTACAATGTCTTTAATAAAATTTGTTATAAGAAAATACTAATGAAAATATCTTCAAAAATTGATGTCAAATAAAAAAAAAGTTTTGGAAAATAAATCTGTTCTTTTTTATTTGTATTGAATAAAAGGCCGTTACAAAAATTATGGGCTTACATTTAAAAAAAAACAAAGCCAGACCTTGAAATAACTTTTCAGGCTTCCACTAAACTAAAAATAACTAGTTCTCTTTCTCTCCAGAAAACAAAAACTTTTGTACAATTTTTTTTTTATAAAGTTTTTATTTTTTGGGACATATTTAGATAGATATTTATTCTATAAAAATCCTACTTAATAGTGGGGTATATATTAAGATTATGTGATGTAATGAAAAGGCAGTGAGAATTTAGAGGAAATAAACTCGAAGATTCGTGAAAGAAGAGTGGAGATAAATTAATTGAAAAAAACCTAAATAAGCCTAGCTGAGATTTGTATCCTGACATCCGTCTTCCTCTTCACTCTCCCCTTCCCCCCCCCTCTCCCCCGCCCCCCATCTCACCTCTAAACCTGACTAGGGGAGAATCCCTTTCAGCTCATGTACCCACCGATGAGAGTTAATAACCAAAAAATGAATACAACCTGATTAATAATTTTCGATATAATATAATTGTTCAACGCAAATATTGATTTCCCTTTCTTCACCTGTTGCACCAAAGACTGAATTTTTTTTACCAAAAAAATTATATAAATTGTTATTTTAATTAAAATAAGTAACCTATGATGAGATAAATAAATATATTTTATATTAATTGATTCTAAACTTCGACAAACAAAAAACGTTCTATATATATTAATTGGTTTGTCTTAAAAGAGAACCAAACCCACAGGGTTTAACTCTATCCCGATGATAATCCTAAAAGAGACAGTTTGTGCGGTTTTATCTGTGATAGCGACTGCGTCAATCCAGGAACTTTGTCTAATTTAACTCATCTTTCCTTCCGCCTTCAAAAGAGGGTTACCTGATTCTGTTCGTCGTTCAGTCTGATGTGATTAAACGTGACTTTTAACCGGGACAAAAGTTAATTAATTTTCTGGCGTTTTACACCTCAAGCTCGTGGTTAGTTTAAACAGGCTTTCTCTCTCACACACCTAAGGAGATATCACGATGTGTAATAGAACAACCAAGTCTTCTTTTTGTATTTTTATTTTTACTAAAATATCTTTTTGTTTTAAATTTCTATGCGTGTGGGAGGGAAATAGACAAAGAGAGGATTTAAAATATAAAATTAGTTAGGTTTAGTATACTAAAAAAAAAAGTGGGGTAAATTTAATCCCCGGAAACATTTCTTTTAGTGGACACAAAAGAGAGTAAAGAAAATACTTCCAACCTCTTTCGTTTAATATCATTAACTTTGAAGTTGGATGTTCTTAGATTAAAAGGTGCGCTGGTTTTGAATTTACTTTTCGAGAATATTGAGCAAATGGAGCAGTTTTTTTTAAAAAATTAATGGAATTATGTGTTAACGCTTTAATTCCTTATAAACACAAACATTGCTTTTTATTATTTATAATTAAGTTATGCCAGCGACCAATTTATTCGTTTCTATTTTTACTTTGAGGTCAATAAGAGAAAAGGATTAAACTTACTTCATATTCATAAAATCTGTAAATTTGCTATGTTTTTATATTTTTGTGTTTAAAAAGTTTTTTCAAGACTGGAAGGACTGCCGTATAATACCCACTGGTAAATAAATATTCAAACGAAAAACAATATTAAAATTACATTCGTTACCTTTGAAGGATTTTAAACTTTCATCAGAGGCACATTTCTTAAATAAAACACGGCAGTAAATAAATTGAGATTGTTATGTGGTTTTTAACTTGAGAGTCCGTAGTTTTTTAGCACCACATCTTACTATCCGTTCGGGTTGTACGCATATTTACTAATTACTCTAATGTGTTAAGGATGAGTAAGATTGAATTCATAAGAATTGTATCCGCATTTGCGTAGGTAGAGAGAAAAACCCTCTAGGAAAACATCCCTCATTACACCCGACTGTGATATAATCTCGATATCCCTAACGTTGGGAGCCTTGTCTATGGCGTTAGTGACACCTTAGACCATGCGACTATCAAAATGGGTACTCCTTAACTTAATTCCTTATTTGATACAGTGTGGGTGGCCTAACAGAAACATTATTTATCATAATCTCTCCAGGCAAATGCTTATGCATTTAGTATTTTAGTTTATATAATGTAATATAATCAATAGTCACCTGCACTGCACTGCACTCTAATACGACTAAAGGCGTCAGTTTCTCGACGTATTGGTCAGCTTAGGAAGAGAGGCTGAGGTTCGAGCCATTACCGGGTGCATTATGGTTTATTTTTACCAATAGTTTTCTCATATACTCTTTCGCTAGTGTTGATGCAATTCCTTTAAAACGGACCTTCCTTTTTCCTACCCCTTTGATTAAGTTATTAGTAAACACAGTCTCGAAAGAAAATTATTGAAAATAAAAATTGAATTATACGTAATGGGAAAACCACACCCTTAATGTACCTAAGCCGAGATTCAAACCTAGACCTGCGAGTCACCTGTTATTTAGTCAACTAAGATATTTAAACCCAAGAGCGTGATACTTCCGGGGATGTTGTTTTAAATTTATTTACAAATTGTATAATGTCTGCATCTGCAGACAGTCCACATTTCAAAGCATGAACCTTATCAGACAGAAAATGTTACTATAGTTAGCTATAACGTTAAGCTATGTGAGATTTAGCTGTTACCTCCTATAGATATCAACTCATATAAATCAACACTAATATTATATTTAAAATGTTATCAATATTGGGTACAAAAATATATGTTTATTAACTGTCCTTCCTATTAAAACTGAACTATAGATCTACTTTCAGTTATTCATAATCCACGTAATTAAATCTACAGCTTTTACTTTTGATATATATTAAGAGTACTTATAAAAAACACTGATGAAATATTAAAATGTCGTTGTTGGCTGCAAAATAACCTGTTTGTATTTTCTAAAAGCAACTTTCTATAAAAAAAAATTGGGCTTATTATCAACTTGTACTTATTCATACGTCAAGTATTGTTATTTTCAGCTCTCCATTTTGATATATAGTTTCAATACTTATAAAATAACACTAATTTAATTATATCAATCTTGGACGCAAAATAATCTGTTTTAGCCTACCAGAATCCTCCTGTGCCATTCATGAATCCATTCAATCAGAATGAAAAGTGAATTATAACCCCTTCTTGTTTTCAGACGGAACGAAGAGAGCAGCACTTCACGCCTGGAAAGTTTACTCCTATTAAACTACCAGAAGGACCTCCCCGAGACGGGAACTCGGTACTTCTAGAGTTCCCTCGTCACAGACTACGTCTTGTTGAAAAGTTGGGGGAGGGAGGCTTCGGAATGGTGAGAAAAACTTTGAAATAAAAAGTCACTAATTTCTTTTATTCTTTAATAAAATTGCGTTTTCACTTACTGAATGGAATATTTATCAAATAATTTTGAGTATACGCTTTTTTTATAATAATAATAATAATAATTAATTTTTTTTTGCTAGTTTAATTTGGGGTCGTTATTAAACTGTATAAGCCTTTTTTTCATGATTTTATACCCACCCCTTGACTCCAACTAAGTAAAAGATTGTTAAATTCTTCGTCTCCATCCCCTCTGTCCTACGTAATTTTCTACTACTTGGTAAATTATATTATTTAAATTGTTTAGTTATTAATATTATTAATATAATTAATACGACCAGCAAACCCTTGCGCAATACTCAGGTGAAATTATAAAATATATTACTTTGTTTAGTAAAGACTTCGTCTAATCTAAAGAAACTAGAATTTTTCCCCCAAATTAATAAAACATAAAGAGATGTAAATTTTAGTATTAAACACACTTTATTTAAAAATATAAAGATTAAAGCATTAATATTTAATAAATGTTTGAAAAAACTTCAATATGGGCAACATAATTTGTTTCAAATTCGCCCCATAAGCCCGGCGGTTCCATATATGCGTCTGGAGGGAAAGGGGGCTAAGGGGGTTGGTGGGGATTTATTCGGTCAATGTTTCAAAAGGGTAGTCTACACCCCATCCGAAGATGGGCCCTAAAGTCACAGCAGTTTCGGAGATGTGTTAAGGGGACGAGAGTATAGCGGTGTTATTTCGCTCTAAAATAGTTGGTTTTAGTTTTAACTAATAAGAAAGGAAGTAATAAATTATGTTGAAAAGTTTTAATCTCGCCAAATTTAATCAACCTTATATATATAGATATATATATATATATATATATAGAGAGAGAGAGAGAGAGAGAGAGAGAGAGAGAGTAACCTAACAAACATATACATAGTTATTTTTAGAGTTAATATAAATATTATTAACCTGGACGACACTTTACTTATGACTTTATAAAATCGCGTGCAAAATCCTCTTATCAAATAAATCACAAGATCAGAATTGTAGGGGGGAGGCGGAATGAGCTACTCCCTGAATTTATCTTTTTTTTTTATATGTTACCTCCTAGAGTGAGCCTTGAACTACCGCGTGTGGATATTAAACCTCTTGGTGAATAGAGGAAGGGGATGATAGGGGGGAACAACAACAAAAAAACAGGGGAGGAGGCACGCCTGAGGAGTTCTCCGGTTGAGAACTGCAGGGGAGCTAATATCGCCGAGGAAAGCTAGCACCTCAATAAAAGTACACCTGCACTCTGTGTATATAGCACTTCTGTTTGATAGCCAAGAGTCAAAATATGATGTCAAAAACTTAAACATAAAAAAAATGTGTATGTATATATATATATATATAAAGCAACCAAACGATAATTTTAATAGAAATCATAAACATAAAGTAAACAGTTTAGGGCATACGAAATTACTTTTTTCACTAACCAACTGTTGTATTGAATTACTTTGTGAAATTATGAAAGCGGCAGTTAAATTTGTATGTAAAAATTGAGGTGCCTTAGTTTTCTGTATTTTAATATCGCGCTCGAATGTGTTTTCTTTATTTCTATCGTGAACGTTTTTTATGTTTATTTATAAGAGATGCATACATTTAAGAGAAAAGATATAAGACGGTATTTAAGTAGCACTTAATATAATTTTTTGTTTTCTAAGAAAATATCCGTCAGGTGGTAAAATGTTTTAAATTATGGGACACAAATTTAGGACATAGTCATAGCCAACTCTTAATTATTAGGCTTTGAATCATTACATTTTCACTCTAAATTATAAAATAAAATCGCATTAAATGACCTACACGAATAATAAAATAACGGTATTAATTCTAAATCCATGGCGTCAGCTCGCAAGTAAGCTAATCCGACCAAGCGGCCGCCGCATTTTGGGGAAGATGATGCCAACGTTCTCGAATGGAGGGCGTCAAATGGCCAGAACAACGTTAAACCCAGTTTTATAGACTGCAACCGCTACTTGTCTCTTCAAGTATCACCTCATTTGTCCTCACGAGTCTGATTAGAACCCGTTCCAGAACTCACTGCCTCACATAAATATCGGTAAGCGTCGGGGGTCGAACCTGGGACCTCTGGTTCTGTAGCCAGGAACTCTAGCCACTAGACCACAGTTCTAAAAGTTTGTTTTAATGTTGTTTTAATCATTTATGTATTGCTAAAAACATGACTTTTAGATTTTATTATTAAAATAACTCACGTTTTTTTTATACGTAGAGCGTCCCATTTGATAGAATATGTGGAGTGTCTCTCAATAATGCCTGTGGTTTTGTTATTTTTTCTCGAACTCTCGAAGCAAGAAGTATTATTGTCGTCAAAAAAATTGAACTCAAGATTATGATAAATGTCATCGTTTCTTAACCCCCTGAAAATGTAAAAGAGGTTTTTGCGATGCCGTCTGTCTGCCTTGCATGCCCATCCGTCGGGCTAGAAACGAAACAATTTGACTGATCTGGCTAAAAATTAGTATCTAATGTTTCAATAAGGTTCCTACGAGGGGTTCTTGGAATTATAATATCTAACACTAAAATTAAGGGTAGTTTACTTAAGGGAAAAAAATATAAAATCGATTGTTTCAAAATTCATTTTAACAATTTTTATTTAATTTTGTATCGAGGTATTATTTAACACTAAAATAAAGTTTGCAATTTTTTTTTTTTCAGAAAAATGAAATTAAGGATACTTTAGAAAAGCTAGAATTTTCAAATTTGATCATATTATAATTATTTTAGATAAGATTAATTTACCAGCTTAAAGTTGTAGTACTATTAAATGTTAAAATATTTTAATTTGTAATATATTTTTATAAAACCAATAGTTTGAGAGCTATAAGCAAACGTATACATTTTGTATGGAATATTTTGAAATATGAGATTGATTTATATTGCTATGCTCTTTGGTGGACAGAGATGTTCCTCTTGTCTCAATATTCCAGTAACATTGTATTATTTCATTTCTGCTCTTTGATGAAGTGTTTCTGCGACAGCGTATATTATTTCGTTTCACAAATATTACTAGTTTTAAGTAAATGTGTCTATTTTAAGATTTAAAAAAAGAAATTATGTGCGGTGGTCCATACCTTTTAATATGTTCTAATGGTGTTGAGGAATATATTTAAACTTACTATATTTATACTAGTAGAATTATAAGTATTCAATAATTATAAATAACTATCACAGCTATTTATAGTCCAATTTTCAATATAAAATCCTTTTAAGATATAGTTTTTTCATGTTCAACATTGATTTTATTTCATAGGTATTTATGATATCTATCAAAAGATCACACTATGAGTTCTGTCCCGGGCAAAATATTTTTTCCCCTCTTTTTTTCCCTTTCTGTCTGGATTTGTCTATACGCATTTATTAATTTGTTCACCAGGTCCTACTACGCTTCCAGATATTCACATATTTTCATAAATGCTTTAGTAGTTACGTATATCTATCTTTATATTAAACGTATCTGTATTTGTGTGAAAGGAAGTAGTAAAGAAATCACTCTCATTATATCAAGTTGAGATTTGAAATCCAAACTATCTGTCACTGGCAAACTATTCCAGAGAAGCTCAACATATAATCTCCGTGCCCCCCAGTGCGTGTCTGAGTTAAGTTAGTTTGTAAGTAGTTTGCTTATATATATGCGTTTAGAAAGTGGATGTTAAATACTTCCACTAAAACCGAATAAAGTAGGTTTTCAAATAATAAATTATTGGAGATAGTTCAATGAATATCAATACACATGCTCAAATCATGGCAATTACGGCACTGGTCCGTATGGAGGCCAACAAAGTTCGATCAATCTAAATTAGTTGAAAAATGACACCTGGACAATGGAATCGAACCCGGGGCCAGGGTTAGACTCTCGTGTCCAGGTAAAATTTTCCAACTAATTCAAACTAAATTAATTCGTTTTTGGAGCGTTCTAGAAAGCCTATACAGTATGTAAGCTATTATAATTATCGTCCCTCAAAAAGATAAAATAATTTCATCTCTTTTTGCCAATCACAGCTCCATTCTTCGTTAAATATTTCCCAGTAAAATTTTACCGGCAAACTAAAACTATTAAATTACAATTTTTGATTAACTGATTCTTTTCATCTCCCACTTTATCCAGACCACTCAAACGAATTCTAACCTCTAAAGCTTTCAGATACTTTTTCTATTTGTAGTTTTATCAGTATACATATGAGAGTGCAGGAAGGTTTTTTTATTTAGTTGGAGTTTTTGATGTGTACTCTCTGATCCGAATAATTATGTTATCACTCGACTTTTAAATTAAATTATTTCTACTACAAATAAAATTAGATGTTCCCCAGCTGTTAATTTAACACCATAAAAAAAGTTATATCCTAAATTCCCCAATGATCAAATTTAAAGCCGCATTATAAATCGAACACAGGGCCCCTATTTTATTAAGAGACGTGATAGCGAATGATCTAAAGGAGTTTAACTTGGAAATATTTATTTACCGCTGCGTCTCACTACCTGTTCAGGTTATACGCGTATGTGCTAAATACGCTGGCGAGCTAGGGATGAGGGAGGTTAGATTTATCGGAAGTTAACCGCATTTTCGTGGTAAAAGAATGGAAACCATTTAGGAGAAACCAATCTTGGCACACCCGACCAGGATTCGAACCTATATCTTCTTGTCATTGGCAGTTCAGTCTATTGCTAGAGTGTCGCCCAAGTCCATGCGGCCACCGTAGCAAGTTTATGAAGATTTATTTAGATGACTACTGTTAGACTAACTTCCAGGTAAGAAACCTATTCTCTGTTTTTATTTTATAATCCTGTGCATACTAGTCACGTTTTTTTCCAAATAAATATTGAAAATGACACCTGAATACATTAATAAAAAACGGGATGTTTGACTCAGGACTGTATTTATTGTCCAGTATTAGGTATCAACCAATCTCCCATAGCACTAATAACAAATAGTTCAGAAAGAATGGGTATATTGGCTGACAACCGAATCTCGACTATATATATGGTCCTAGAGGTCGTATTTTATATTCTAGTATCGGGAGTCAACAAATCTCCCAGGTTATAGTTATAAAGCACTTCAGCTCTAATTGGGGGGNAAGTGGGGGGGGGGGGGCAGGTTGGCTGACTTCCGAATCTAACTAAATATATTATATATACACACACACAGCCGCCCTTAGTGTCCCAATTATATTCCACAAAACTATTAAGGTCTATCTTGCACCTAGACTCAAACATCACTCATACATTTAAAGCAAAATCTAAAATAGACGTGTGATCTAGTCGGTCATCTAATGATAGTGTTTCAAAAACCTATAAATATAGCTTACGATCCCAAAACATTCATACTTGACTCTGTTATCAATCAATAAGAAATGTGCGTATGGATCTGACTAACTCAGTGCCAGAACATTGGCGTGCTAAAGTCAGTTTTAAAAGTTGAATTCCCATCTTCAGTCAAGAAATGAAAATATTCTTAGAAGGTTTAGTTCTGAAAGTTTCCTGCCAGATCTCTCAGTAGATATTTCAGATCTAGGGAAGGAAAATGGAACTACATTCGTAATGAGTTTTACTAAAATATTTAGTTATTATTATGGTCAACAGCAGTCTGGGGAACTCTAAGGCTATCAAAACGTTTTAATCTAGTCATAAAAACTGGTAGATGATACGTGAGTTAGAGAATAAAACTGGAATATCTGGTTTCTTTACTGTAGCCCATTTGATGTTTCTGTTGTTAGAGGCGGCTGACTTGGTCAGCAAGAAAGTACCAATCACTGTCATACCACAAAGATTAAAAATACAATAGTTCGTACCATTTTCTTTAACAACTTCTCTATTCTGTATAATCTTATACTCCCTTTCGCTCCTCACCTACATCCATACTTTCTCAACTTAATAAGAAAGAAGTGAAAGAAAACCATGAAACTTCTTATTTCAGATACATATATTGCTGCTAGTTCTCAGATATCTTAAAATGTTCTGTTGTGAGCCTACCAAACAAATACTGTATTTGTAAGGAGGAAGGCTAAATAGAGCCCTTTTTATTCAAGCCTAGTTTCAGGTCTCTGCAAATGAGCTTAAAAAGTCGTCGAAGATAAGCTAAAGTCACATTTTCACACTTTCATACTTATTAATAAAATTCATACAATAGGTTTAATAAAGAAGAAAAAAAAGCCCTGTTGTAATCTTTCGACTTTATTTTGGCGTGAACCATATTTCAAAATAAAGCACCGTAGAATTAAATATTGCGTTATAGCTGAACGTCTGGGCGGCAATTTTTCGCTTACATAACGTGGTCTCTTAACGACCTCAGATCATATTTAACAGAAATCAACCACTTTATTACCACGCCTACTATAGAATCATGTGTGAAGAGTGCCACGCATTTTCTCATTCTGACAAGTTTGTCCAAGAAAGATCGCCCGACTGTTATCTATAAAGCTCTTTTTTTTTATCAAATTGTTATATAGTTTTCATTTGTGTATACTCTTCTATAATAGAGAGGATTGTTCTCTCTAGTGAAATAATACACTAGCACCTTATCTATCGGGTAACGCCGAAATTAGCGAAAATCTGTAAAACCATTTAGGTCGTCTCGTGACACTTTTAAGGTAGGATGGATGGGGACGTGAGGAAAAGCAAGCGTTTTTTTGTAGTTTTTATGGCAAAACCTTTTTGGAACAAAATAAATAAAATATTGCTCCAGTACAAACATATAATTTAATTTTCTTCACATGGTGACCTCATAATTTCTTAAACATCTGTTAAGAGATTTCTGGAATTTAGTTACAACTTTTCTATTCTTTTAAAAAAATTGTTAGAGAATGCCACCATGCTCTTGACAGATATTCAACATCTGTTGAGGTCACTATGGGAAAAAAATTAAATTTTATGTTTCTTCTGAAGTGATATTTGATTAATTTTGATCAATATAAGGTTTTGCCATAAAAACTGCAAACACACTGGCCCTTTCTTGCGTCCCCTTTCATCCGGAACTTATCAAATCGGCTCGTGAGACTAAGAGGGTTACAACTTTAAAACTAAAATATTTCGATTGCATCCGTTTTATTTAAATAGTTGGATGCGTATAAGTACCTTATCTTTACCAAATTTTTATTTCAATATGATAATAATAATAAAAATGTAATCGATTTGAAGCTACCAAACCTACTTTGTACATCTCTGTCCCTTAACAGCCAAAGGACCAATGCTGCGCACAACCCTGTATTATCTCATTTGAATCTCAATCATTAAACAGGGGAGCTTTAAATCGTTCCTTTTGATCAAATTGGTATGGATAGAGGGCTAGAGGGAACGGAATGGGAGCGATCACGTGATTGGGTACTCTGCGATATAAAAGGGCTGTTTGTTGATGAACGGTTCTGTATCGGTTTCGCTGAATGGCCCAATGTTTACCTTTCTGCTGCCGCTATCCCATCTGTCGTATTGTGATCGTAAATATTGGATCGAAACAAACACACCATTCTATAGGAATAATTTATTTGCTACCCTAGAAACCGTACCGTACTACCGTACATTTCTTTTGTTTTTGACAGATGGGCATGCGGATAGAATATTCTATAAAATAATCAACTGAAAGTTTTTCAAAATGATAAATGATTTCAATAAACGTAACTAGTTTTACGCATTGCGTCTTGCTACTCGTCCAGGATACCCGTATATTTACACTAATTTTGGATGTAAGGATTATAAAGGAGTATTTTATATGGAATATCCCAGTCCACCATTTGCATGGTAAATGTTTTGATATAAACTATAAACACCTCAGTTCACACGGCCGTGATTAAATCCCGACCTTCCCATGACCGATTAACAAGACAAGACGAGACTTTAAACGATTTTATCCCGTGCATAGAATTGTAAATCTCAATAAATTAGTTTTTATTATGAGTGGGCGGAGATTTTTAAGGAAATACACAAGAGCTTTTCTGTTTAGATAGTGGATAATGTATTGTTTTTAGACCATGGTGTTATGAATCTGTTTGGCGTCGCAGAATTTTTTGGATATGGTCACAATGCTTTTAGATGTTATAATTTTATGTTTACATTTTAAAGTGATCATAATTATCATAGGAATGTGTTAAATTAAAATAGAAAATATATAAACGATGTAGGGAAGGCGAAAAAATTTCAGTGTTAGTCAAAGTGCAATTTACTTTCAATATGGCTTGTAGCCCCTTTAATACGAAGAAATATTTTATTTATTTTGGTCAAAAAAATGTTTTCCTATAAAAACTACAGAAACACTGACCTTTTCTCACGTCCCCTACATGCCCACATTAAGTTACTGTTTAAATTCCTCTTGTTTTTTTAAACCAGACCGCGTTGTATGTCATAGTTTGCTGTAACAATCTCGGGTTCGCGCGAGGGGCGCTGCAAACAAAATTTCAAAAATACCCTCATGGGATCGTTTATTCTATTTGGAGACATTTTAGTTGCATTCGTATAGTCATTATATAAGCAATTTATAATAATTAAATCAAGCACGGGGGCTTTGTGACAGGCTAGTTTGGTTTGTCAGTGTTAAGGTTAGGATTAAAATTCTGACCGGAGGTAGGCCTAATGGGGGTGATTTTTCTTAAACGATTTCCCCCTTCTCCATTTAAACAAATAAAGGTAAATTTTCTCTAATCCATACATACACCACAGTTGTAATTAAATGCGTGTAGCCATGATGGGTAGTAAGATTCAGTGAAAATAATCATTTAAAATTTAGTAAAGGAACGGTTATAGGTTATAAAGAGGTCGCGATGCTCTCAAAGTCAAATATTGTGGTTCAATCCCTAAAAATATTGGAAACCACCGCGTTAATGGGGTACATCTCAGTAGTGTAACTGGTTTGGCTTAATTTTCGATTTCACTAACCAGAGTCATTAATTAACCGATACATTTTTTGAGTAATAACTTTTCCCCTAATACATATCTTTTTTAACACTACGTCTTTTTACACTCTATGGTTTACATACATATGTATTAACTACGTTGGGTGACCTGGTGGTCTAGGGGTAAGGTGTCAGACTTCTATGCTGGTGGCCGGAGTTCAATCCTCGGTCCCGGCAAAGATTTATCTGATTACCAAACCCTTCCTTCACCTCTGACAAGACATCTTGTGAATGTGAGGAATGCCAGGCCTCCACCGTCGTTCGGATTCCACGTTAAACTGTAGGTCCTTCATTTCATCTCACAATCACCATATCATTACACATTAGCGTAAGTGCGTATAACCCGAACGGGTAGTAAGACGTGGTGCTAATAATAATAATAATAATATTAACTACGTTAATGTGCTAGGCATTAACAAGGTTGAATTTTTCCTGCTTTTGCGTGGAGGTAGATTAGAACTTTGTGAAAAAAGACTTTCATAATATCTGAACAGGAATTGAACCCCAATCACTCCGTTATCGACAGTCTAATTGGTTGTGAGCGTGACGCCTTAGCCCATCCAACCACTGAAGTATCTCACTGAAACTTTGATACATAAATAGTTTAGAATATTTTTAGACGTTACTAATTAAGTAACTCAATAAATACCCGCTTAAATGCCTGCATGGTCTAAGGCGTCAATCTCGCAATAGACTAGACTACCGATGAATGGGGAGCTCGTGATTCGATCCCGATCGAATATACTGAGGGTGGTTTTTCGCTAGATGGTTTCCCCACTTTCCATTCACGCAAATTCGAGTACACATCCTCTAAGTTAAGCCTTCCTAATCTCTTACCCATCATCGTAATTGTTAAATAGGCGGATTATTTTAATTTCAGAAAAAGCCAATAGTTTTAAAGGGCTCAAGAAATGTAATTCTAATTTTCATTTAAATTTTATATCCAAAAGAAATGTTTTTGAAATACCATGGTTGTATATTAAACCATGCTTTTGTTTGACTCTATAAATTGTAAAATGTTAGGTACTTCTAGAAAATATAAATCTGTTTACTTAGAAAAATATATTTTATGAGTTTGTCTAGCCAAACTCTTTAGTGCTATTTACCATATATTTGAAACAATTCAAATGCTGATGTAACTATTACTCTAAAGATGTTCGGGGTGTAAAATATGTTTTTTTACTGGGGAAGAGGAGCAAATTGTTCCACTTGAGTTCGCATTTTGCCATTCTTAGAACACTTGGATAAATAGATATGAATATTTCGATAAAAAAAAGGTTGGGAGTTTGTGACACTCACTTCTTTTGAGTGTCTAGAGTGACTCTCAAAACTCACCCCACCCCTTTCTGTTGCATATATCGCCTATTATCATAATATATTGTAGATAAATGAATTGCGTCTAAACAGTCCAGTTTTCATAAAAATAGACTTAACTGACAGCTATAAAATCTAACATATTTTAATTTACTTATTCAAATAGTCAATTATTATGGATATTACAAATACTTATGAAATAAAATAATACTTAAAGTACCTAGTAAAAATAGTAAAAAGTATATTTGTTCTTTGTCCGGAAAGGTCCTTTCTCTGAGAACTGAACGGACTACAGTCCAGAGGAATGAAAATTGGAAAATTGTTCGATATCCGTATCGAGATTTAATTTATAAACATAATATAGCTGTTCTCCTATTAGTGAGTTTGCCAATTTGTCTGTATCATTCTTACAATCAATCAGAAGGCATAATTTTTGGCCCAAATTTTGTTTTATCTTGTTCGTAATCTTACTGCCCATTAGAAATATTTGAAAAATATATTCACCTCAACTTAGAGCCACACAAGGAAGGTGAAAATTAAATTATAAAGTTCAAATACAAATAATTGAAAGCACTAATGGAAAAAACAAACAAATACCCGACCGGTATTTGAACCGTCAATTCCAGGCTCTCATCTAACCGCGCTAGTACCGACCTTGTTCGGTTTTGTTCTTCATTATTGCGTTGTCTGAAGTGTCTATAAAGTTTCAGACAGTTTGATAAACAGTGGCATGCCAAAGTCGCGCAAGGGGTGGTGAGAGGGTAGTGGTTGGCTGGAGAAAGCGAGGAAGTAAAGGGATGGAAAAGGGGGTCGGGGGAGAGTTGTAGGTTCTCTAAGCAAAGACGAATTCGTAGGGGCCTCAACACTCCTCATGTTCTGCCCCAGGGCCCAATAAAATACAGTGCTGGCCCCCCCACGTCAATATTGACAGAGGAGAGGCCACTGCTACTCTTGTAGCAAAGCTTGGATCAGGGCTGGACCAATACGTTTCTCTTAGCAATCACTCTCACGCACTATCTGTCTGTTTCTCTCTCTCTCGCTCTCTTTCTTACTTGAGTGAAACAAATTTTCAAGAAAGAGCTGTTAGTTTAGAGTAACCAAATGTTGCTCACTTGATAACTACGCGGTTTTGACATCAGACGAGAAGTTAAATGAATATCAATGTTTGAATAGATAAAACCCATGAATTTGATATTACGAGTAAAAACATAGGTTTAAAATTGGTACAACATAGACGAGTCATACACTGAACAAAACCAACATTCGTATCCCGGGTGTTTAGTGAGGGGATGTAAAAAAAAAATGTACTTCTTA
>CABFOW010000994.1:45800-69940 GCA_902141385.1 Timema californicum
ATATATATATATATATATATATATATATATATAATAGAAAATTTTTGCGTGGTTAGCCCGAAAAAAAAATATTTTCTTTGCTTCAGACAGAAAACTGATGTCTTCATTTTATTTCTTATGGCACAGTTTTTATTAAATGAAAAATAGTCCAATCAAAAATTCTAAATTCCAACCTCAAGGTGCACATGTTTGTGCACAGAGGCCACTAACTTTAAAATGTCAGCCCTCTGCTTACGATAGATATCGCGCAATGCTCATGACAAACATACAAGCTCATTGTTCTATTAATATATAAGATTAAAATAACTATACAATTCTTTGCCACCCGCATCGGTGGTCACATGGACTGGGGCATCCCACTCATCTATTATTGTACTACGCTTATGGGGAGGTTGTACTTTGAATTTTGGTATGGCATACCCGGTACTGAGGGCGTTTTTTCCTAAATCTTTTGCCACCCTATCTCCACATTTTAATGCAGGTAAGTTTCCTTTAAGCTCCACTTTATCGCACCACATTTATTTATCGTATGCTAGTTAAACATTTAGATAGATGAATGGGTGAATTAAAAAAACTACCGCTCTTTTTAACGTGAAGGCATAGTATTTAATTTATTAAGTTTTTTTAATTGATCTATTTATCTTGTTGACTAAGTTTCTCAAATTAGAGTTTCGGACACACGAACATCGAGGTGTTAATTTGAATGGGTGCTAAGCCGCTGTAAATGGCCGGCATTTACCGAATCTGACGGGCAAAGGGCGTGTATAATCCACGCTCCAAACAGCCTTGCCGGCCATGGGAACCAACTAACCGCCTGATGCCTCCCTCTGACGATGATGCAGGTCAGCCGGCTATGAGGCGGACGTAATTAATACCATTGACCGCAACGAACCACAACATGCGTAACGTGGAGCTCAAAGTTTGCTGTTTCCGCTGGAGTGAATAGCTTGCGCTTAGTTATTATGGAGCAGAATACATATAAAGTCAAATTTTCATAGTAAGTACCTTTTATAAAATACAAACTCTTTTTTCGGCCAAAATTGACAATATTTCACTATTTTATTAGTGTAGTTTAAAAAGTTTTTCTTGGAAATATCTACAAAAAGTAAAATCTGCGGATCAGATGAATTGACGTATGAATACGCGAAAGTAGATCTGGTAGCTTTTCTATCCAACAGATAAAGTTCCTTCCTATGAAGATTTAACTATACCTGAGCCAACCATGTTAAATGTATTTATTAAGGTAGCTTACTTAGGTTCACCGAGTTTTAATTTATGATAAAAATAGCCTAGGGATTTATAAAATATATAATTTATAAAATATATAATTTATAATTTTTCTTTTCGCTCAGCGTTTTACTACCTGTTCAATTTGTACGCATATGTGCTTATTACTTTTGTGGGAATGAGAAAGGAAACATTTTAGAGGTAATTTACCCACATTTACGTGGAACGAGAAGTGTAAAACCATTTAGGAAAAATTTACATTCAATAGACCCGACAGAGGTTCAATCACCGATCTCCCCGTCATCAGCAGACCAGTCTACCACAAGTGACCTCTTGAGCCCTTAGACCTTTTGACCACTGAATCTGGTAATTTATAGTAAATGCACCTGCATTTGCGTGGTAGTAAGAAAGGGAAACCATTTCGGAGAAAACCACCCTCAATAATTTGCCATCTTTGACAAGCCATGAGTGATTAGATATTTACTCAAGCCTGCGCCCCCACCGGTGAATGTATCTTAACCTAAATTTCACATTAGATTTTATATACGTTTTAGTACATTTCGTTAACTAACAGTTTTACCTTGAACGGGTCAATGATGACCCTACCTTATAAGTTGAATCATGGTGAAAATTTGCTACTTTCATAGGTAAACTAAATGTACATATTTTTATCTTGTAGATTTTTGGACATAAATAAACTGCAAGGATAAAAGATTGTTCTAATAATTATTTTTTAAGTTAGTTTTTGAATAGTTTTAAAACACATAAACAATCTTTGTACAAATCGTTGTTAATAATAACCTTAATACTGAAAATAAATAAAACTTGATGTATTGACTGAACATATTGATCTCTCAAAATATATATTTAAAATAAATATCTTCGTAACGATACAGTTTCAGTATTCTTAGATTTGTTTAGTGGCAAATATATCACAAAAGCTGTTAAATACTTAATCTAGGGGTAAGGAGTAGTAGGTTAATATAGAAGGTATCATTTATTTATACTATTGGCAGTATAAAAGCGACAACCGAGTCACCAGTGGCTTTGATATCAATGATAGCTCTTAATAACTGATGATATCCCACCTCAATTACAGACTTTCTTCAAATATTTGTGAAGAATGACTCTCAACACGGAATTATCCATGGATAGCTCATTGATAGAGCATTTGTGGGCCATGTCAAAGGTTCCGGGTTCAATTTCCGTGTCCAAGTGTCGTTTTTAAATGTATCAGAGTATGAAATTAGCTTATAATAAGTATTTACTTGTGTAAGAATAGAAAGATAATGAGAAATAAACAGATAAATTTTTATGTGGGAAACAGCCCATTAATGCACCCAGGCGAGATTAGAAATCCTACCTTTCTAAGAAAGAGGAGCAAATACATTCTTAATTTGAGTAGAACAATGCTAAAGGGTGACCTGGTGGTCTAGGGGTAAGGTATCAGACTTCTGTGCTGGCGGCCGGGGTTCAATCCTCGGTCCCGGCACAGATTTATCTGATTACCAAACCCTTCCTTCACCTCTGACAATACATCTTGTGAATGTGGGGAATGCCAGGCCTCCACCGTCGTTCGGATTCCACGTTAAACTGTAGGTCCTCCATTTCATCTCACAATCACCCTACCATTACACATTAGCTTAAGTGCGTATAACCCGAACGGGTAGTAAGACGCGGTGCTGCTACTACTACTACTAATAATAATAATAATAATAATGCTAAACACAAGTACAAACGAAACACACCTATGTTGATAAGAATGAACATTTTTGAGATCTATAAAAGTTACTAAAACTATTCAATACGTTAAATAATGCGATTTTCGACTTCACCCTGTTCATATACACAGGGTGTACCTTAACAGATGGGGCCCATTTCAGCGGTGGACAGGAAACCCAAAAGCAATGAAAAATGTTAATACTAACAGGTCTCCCATTTGATTTTGTTTCCGAGCTCCTGTCGAAAAGGTATGTTCTGTGGATTATTGTTGGTTGTTACATTTACCTGATATTTTTGAAAGAGTGCGGCATTTTACTACACAATGATTGCAAGCTTGTATTCAGAATGAATGTGGCCAATTTGAGCACTTCATATAATGTTAAGCAGCTCCACATTACTGGAGTAATCTATAAACATAACGGTGACTCGGAATAATGGTCAAATGGGACACACGTTTGTATGCACTTTTTTATTGGTGTATCCTGTCCACCACTGAAATGGGTCACATATATTACGGTGCATTCTGTATTGTAAATACCTGTGAAATATGACTGGTAAGTAAAATACTGTCAAAATTGACCGCAAAATAACATGTTTGTATTTTCTAAAAAGTTCCTTCTCACCAAAATTGTTGAACAATGAATTGAGAATCACATCCAGTCTAGTAATTATAAGTACATCAGAGAAACCTAACTTATTTTTAGAGCAGCGTTTTACTACCCGTTCGGGTTTTACGCTAATGAAATAATTACGCTGATAGTTTCAGGGATGAAGATGGCTATAAGTGTAACCGCATTTGCGTAGAGAGAGAGAGAGAGTGGAAAACCATATTTGAAAAATCGCCCTCAGTACACCCGACCAAGATTCAAACCTCAAACTCTCCATCATCGCCAGTCTAGTTTACTGCGAGAGTAGCGTCTTAGATCATGCAGTCACCGGAGTTAGTCAACCTGATATCTTAAAATAAATGTTCAATCAACAAAGATGATTTCCAGTAAATTAAAGGTAGCTTACATTGTGTAATTAACACACTTATAAAACCCAAACTAGGACGTGCCTAGTTGTGTCTACCGTTTGATTTGGAACTGAGATTCGGTTTCCCTTGTTCTTGAATAACCAAAGAGTTATCACGATAATAACCCGGATATAATTCAACTAACACCCCAAAACACTTTATGACAACTTCTCATAACAAATAACGTCAAAAAGAGACGGGTGCGTTTTACCTTAATCGAAAAGTTAGTCTGCCTCAGCAGGAACTGATAATCGCCTTGACTCGACGCGTGACCCCCGAAAATTAAGGAAATTACTTAAGGTTATTCAATAAATGACAATTTTTATTACAAGAACAATAGCCTTCATTTAACACACAATAATCTTTACATTTCACCAATACACTTTGGCTGGTGGCCTATTAGTCCAAGCTGACTCATAACACATACACACACTTCGATAAAAAAAAACTGAGCTCCGAACACCTCTTACGTTTAATACCACCATAAAGACGAGTGCCCGTCCGGAGGAATGATCCACTGACTCTTACGCCAGTGACGTCAATAATGACGCGTAGCCCTCCCATAGTGAGTGCAGTAAGTAAATCTCAGCGGTTACCTCGTGACGCACACGTCATACCGATTTTACCTTTTTCATATTCGTGATTAACCTCAAATATTTCTTTCGATATATTTATCATTCTTAAAAGTTGTATCACATTTTTTTAGTGTATTATCTCTGTTACGTTGTATTACATGTGATATCGTATGAATTATCAACCTGTAAATTTAATTTTATAAATTATATACTTTTTACTTGACTGGTTTTTTGAACCTTGTGCCAATTATTTTTAGTCATTTTTATTATTATTAAATAAACACTTCTTTTAATAATAAATAATAATGACAATAATATGTTTTCTAAATTCAAAGGGAGAGCTAGTTATAGTTGCACTTATGAAAATATGTTAATATTCACTTGATTGTCATTTTATCAATCAAACATTGTTAGGCTCTGTATACCTCACATGTGGATGTATTTTTTTTAATGTATGGCTGATGTGTGTTCTACTAAGTGATGAGAACATATGGTAGCAGTTTAAACTAGTTCTTCTTAACTTGACAATAAACCACGCTATATCATTTTAATTAACGTGTGTGTGTAAGTGAAGAACGTTTTTAAGAAACATAACTTGCCTATTATAAGTAAACACGTGGTAGAACTGTCACGTTCATAAGATATTATGGGTTGTTGATGACGGGGATGTAAGGGTTTGAAACTCGGCTGTATGCACTCATTGTGTTTATTTTAAAATACTTCCTTCACTATCCCTACTCGCAAATTTGGGTACTTTTCATTTAAATTCTGTTGGTCTCATGCCTTCTAAATAAATGTAATTAAATGTGTATACCTTGGTGCAGTATTAAGATACAACTTAATTTAGAAGAATCATGGTATGAAAATAAGATACGAAGGTACAACTATACTTTCCGCAGCCAGTATTGAGTTAAATTAAATATATTATAATTATTTTAATCACTATTTTTTATATAGATATATATTTAATTATCAGGACGTCTTACTACCGGTTTAGACTACACGCATATTCGTTAATTATTCTAGTGAAGTATGAACGAGGAAGAAAGTATTTTAGAGGTAATATATCCACATTTTTTTGGAAGAAGAGTGGGAAGCCATTTAGGAAAAAACACCCGACCTGGTTCAGAGCCCTGATACCCTCGTCATAAGCAGGCCAGTCTAAGACGTGAGTGACTCCTTAGACAGTTCGGCCACCGAATTGGGTGGCATTTAGCTGTCGAAGTAATATCTGCAAAACTTTTATTATTTTGAGTTTATGAATTATGAAAGTGTTTTTTTTTTAATTTTTAATTTTTCACCACGGTTTAATTTAAGGTGCCCGTCAGGGCTATCCAAAATTAACTACACTAATCGGTTAGGAATAAATAAGATATAATTTAAAGGATATATGCGGGGATTCTAACCCTGACCTCTCCTTGCCCAGAAAACCAAGACTAGACGAGCTTGACGTTTATTCCACAGATCCACCGATGTAGGTGCCTGGTGTAGGGTAGGCCTACGCGTGACTATCACCCATTTTAAAAGCACCTCTCACCCACTTCGTAGGCCGCATGGTCTAAGGCTCTAATATTGGAATAAAGGACAGGGAGATCGAGGTTCCAGCCCAGTTGGGTGTACCGAGGCTGGTTAATACTAAATGGTTTTTCTCTCGCCTTCCAAGCCAATGCGGGTACACTTACTTTATATTAAGCCTTCCTCATTCCTAACACATTTGAGTAATTGGTAAATAGGCACCTGATCTGAACGATTAGTAAGACGCGGTGCTGGTGACCTGGTGGTCTAGGGGTAAGGTGTCGGACTTATGTGCCGGGGGTCCGGGGTTCAATCCTCGGTCCCGGCACAGATTTATCTGATTGCCAAACCCTTCCTTTACCTCTGACAAGACGTGTATTAATCACAACGTATGAATGTGTGGAATGCCAGGCCTCCACCGTGGTTCGGATCCCACATTAAACTGTAGGTCTTCCATTTCGTCTCGCAATCACCCTACCATTACACATTAGCGTAAGTGCCCATAAACCGAACGGGTAGTAAGACGCGATGCTGAAAAAAATAAAATATTATTCCAGTACAAAGATAGTTTAATTTTCTTAACATGGTGATATCAACAGTTGTTGAATATCTGTTATGAACATTAGCTGACAAACTTTTTTAAGAAGGGAAAAAATTTGTCATCAAATTTCAGGACATCCTTGACAGATATTCAAGAAATTTCTAATTCACCATGTAAAGAAAATTAAATTCTATGTCTGTACTGGAGCAATATTTTAATTATTTTGGCAAAAAAAAATATGTTTTGTCGTAGTAACTTCAAAAAACTGTCTGTTTCTCGCACTACCTTCCATCCCACCTTAAGGATCACTCCCGAAACTATCCATTCTTATGAACCCCTCCTCTTTAACTGATATATGTATTGGTTGCCCTTCTCTCCCCGTCTAACGGAGCTTGCAGTAATCAATAAGCAACAGCAGCGCCGGCTCCACACATACACACCAAAGAGTTTTGCATGCAAAGCAGAAGAGTGAGAATCCTCTTACGGCTTGTACACGATTAACCCATTTGGAGTTTGACGCGAAAAGAATTAACTCCATGAAAGGACTGAAAACCTCTCTTATTTATTTATTTATCTATCTTTGGCTCACCGATTTTACCCTCGGAATAATCAAGCACAAAAGTAGTGGCGTATTTAACCGTAGTAATGTAATACATTTTGTTATTTAAATGTTAGATTTGATGTGTTTAATTGAAGTAGATGTATATTTTATAATACTATTTATTAAGTGACCATAATATATATTTAACAGGATATAGATGAGAATACTATTTTATTTATATGAGATGAACGTAGATTAACTATATGCCTAGTTATTATTCTTTAAAATGAATTAGGCAAAATAAATGTTGTTCAGTAGGGAATTTAATTAATGTTTATGTTAAGTATTTATTAATTTGTTTCATACAAGGGTGCAAGGATAAAAGTGTGAAGAACTGAATTGAGATATTGCACCCGCATTACATCGAAGAGATGATGAAAAAACTGAAGGTTGAATACCAACCCTTCTGAGCATTTAGCCGGAATTTAAATTCTTTACCACCCAAAACCCAACCATTCAGCGGGGAGCTAATAAAATTCGAGCCTAATGCCATAGTGTGTTATTCAACTGTGGTGGAATCGGACTTAAGTAAAATAAGTCATAATATTGTTTAATACAAAAATACATGGTTGCTTACAAGCGTTATAGACGAGATAACGCAATGAAATGTTATTTTAGAGGGCTTAAATTTGATCTTGTTACTTTATTAAAAATCAGCTGGTGTACCCGTTCTTCGCACGGGGAATCTATAAAATAGTTTTGTTATTTTTAGTATATAAAATAAACCACAGGGAATAGTAAGCATATCTTAAACTATGTTTAAATATTAATTCCAGAATTTGCTTGAACTGTGATACAAAACGCGAAAGTTAGTAGACTAATATACAATGTCAATATATATATATAATCCGAACAAGTTTTAAAATCTGACATTTCTTTTGAAGATAAAGCTATAACTGCTCTATACACAATATTTGATCTCTTTGCCTGTTTGTGCTAATAAAAAAGAAAGAAGAGTATCACAGCGTAAATAATTGGTTGTTAGAGGGTTGTAGTTAAATACACTCAAAATTATTTTAGAATTTATTTGACCATATTCACCCCATTTAACTTTTTTATTCATTTTATCCTTTTAACTATTTTACCGATTTCGCTTTTTTTTTCACTGGTAACACCTTTTTAAACTTTTTACCCTCCTTACCCTAAAGTGATATACTTTTATCCCTTTTATCTCTTATTACCTTATTTACCATTTATATCCTTTTTTAATCTTCTTTACCCTTTCCAAGCCGTTTACGCTTTTTACCCCTTTTGGTTCCTTTACGGCTTTTTAATCTTTTTACATGTTTTACTCCTTTTTAACGACCACACAATTTTTTTAACTATTCTCTTTTTGCCACTCTAATATTTTCCCCCTTTTTTGGCTTTTACCACTCTTGATCATCTGTGCCCATTTGCCTTTTTTGATATTTTGGTCATATTTGGACATTATAGCAATTTTTTCTCTCCATGGCAACCAAACTTTCTTGCCCACCAAACGACATAACGAATTATATGAAATGGAGGAGTAAAGCTTTCTAGCTGGTAAGTGTATCTCTTCATTTTTCCTGTTTTTAATTAATTAAAATATTTTAATCAAAATTTCACAATTCTGGGCTCGAGGTGCACATGTTCGTGCACAGGGACTATGAATATTTAAATTTTGTTCTTTCAATAAGATACGAAAATCATTTTTATTAGGTGTTCTGTATTACGACAGGTCCATTTCTTTGTCAGTGAACTTAGACCGCCAATGCATCCTATTCTCTGCCTCCTCTTCCAGCTCCCATAATTTTCTTTTCCCTCCAAATTATCTAATATTTTAATCCTCCTTCTTCCTAAGCTCGTCTTTCCCTCAGCCTTGCCTTTCATCGCATCGTGCAGAAGACAGTTCCTCCTAAGGATATGTCCAATCCAGTTTGCTTTGTACCGAATAATCACATCCTAAATTGTTCTCTTCTCACCCTATGTTCTTAGGACGTCTTCATTTGTCACCCTGCCTGTCCATATAATCTTCTCATATGTTAAAATAATCCATATGGAAGTATTATTAGAAGCTTTTGACAACAGTTTTGACTTAAAATATAGTATAAGTAAGAAAATAATAACTATTTCTACATAGGTTAACATTAGTCACTTTCAACAAAAGCTTCCAATAAAAATCCACCCACTAGCGTTCAGTTACCACCACTCCAATCACGAATCGACTGTGCATACATGTATGCGTAGTTATATATACGTACATAAACACACATAAATATGTAAATACAAAAACAAAGACATATAAAAATATACATACACTAATACATTCACAGAAAAAGGAGGTTTAACATAATAAACTATTATATTTTTTGTTGCTGTAGTATAAAAACAAAATTGTGCAGATAATTGCAGGAACCAATATGTAGTTTAACAGCCTATTATTTCATTTATTCTCTTTGTTAAATTGTGATGCTATTTCTCCCATTGGTTTTTTGTATCAACGTATATGTAACTGATTTTATCATCTTTTATGATCGCTCTTTGGCAAATATTGAGTTTTCTTTGTATTACTTTCGTTTGTGCTCTCAGGTTATGGGCTGATTACTGTTTCATTTCTAAGATGGTTTTTAAAATTTATTGGTTAACATGTCTGTTTAAGGATTGCCTTGGTTAACTTGATATTGTAAAATAAGAAGTTATATAAAGAAATAGTCAAGCTGGATGTTCAATATCCTTATTCAATATAGCCATTATATTTATTTGTCAGCATGAGTTATTCGAACACTTTTAACCATCCTAGAAATTTAAAATTTGGATATATGGTACGTATTAAGAAAATGTTTTCTAAAAAAAGGTATGGAAACTAAATTTAATATGGTGGATCGAACTAGGCTAGAAACGCTGTAAATGTTTAATTCCATCTTTAAACTGTAAACTGTTACGTTATAATATTAATTTATTTTAGCTCTTTAACATCCAATTATTTATTCTGTGTTACTCTTTTGATTTTGATTTTACTAGAAACAAATGGAAAGAATTCAAATGTTGCTTACAGAGTAGTTATAACTAGAGATTCAAAAGAAATTTTAGATCTAAACATACGTCCAGGTTAAATATATAATTTGTCATTGTTTATTAGACAGCCTAAGTTTCGCGTTTTATATCACAATCTAATCCAATAAAGGATTATTATTTAAACAAAATCTAAGATTTGGTTACTTTTTCCTGTGGTTAATTATATATACTAATAATCAAAGTTATCTTATAGACTTTCCGTGTGAAAAATGGGCATACTATCTAGGTTATTTTATAAAATAAAGAAAAAAGGCAAATACAGTAACTCCACTAGTAACTGTTTACACGCAAGCTAGTTTCGTTTAGTCGAACTGGTGTCATATTTAATTTGGGGGAGCTGCTTAACAGCTGGATTCCCTTACTGATGCTAGCTTACAACACTTGCACGAAGAACTAGAGTAAATTCTACGAGAGAGTAAGAAAGAGCCCATCAATTTATCCATTAAGGTACTTTCACATCCCTTCCAGGAATCTTTTATATGTCACAATGGACATGGGACTAATGACTTTACCTCCTCTCCAAAGAAAGTTGTCTTATAAATATTTGCCGTTCGTTGGACTCGACTGGGTTTTAACTCAAGAACATCGGGTCATGCATGAGGAGATCATTCATTCAAAGACCACTATTTTTAGATAGTTCTATCCAGTAAACCTCATCACAACCTATCTCTATCAGGTCCATTCTAGTGTTATCCTCCCATCTGGGTCTAGGCCTTCCCAACGTAATCTGCAAGATTTGATTATTCAAACAATGAATTGTGATGATTACAAGGACCTCTTCATTATCTAAACTCCTCCACTCCAAGTATCTTTTTTTTTTAACCAAGTATGAACTATTTGCCTTAGCACCTTATTTTTGAACACTCTTAATTAATTTTCTTCATTTAAAATAAGAGAGCACGTGTCAACCAATAAAAAACATCCAGTAAAACGTTTTGTATATTCTAAGCTTACATTACTTAAAAGCAGGGGATATGTTACTGACCGAGAAATAGTTGTGTAAATTTCCCTACTATATTATTTTCCTAATTTCTGCTCTAATATAATTATTACTATATAAAATTATTCCTAAATATTTTAACTTATTAACCATGTAAAATGATATTTTGTTTTCTAAATTATTGACACCAATCTGTGTTCTCTCTGTGATCATCAATTACTCTTTTCAGCTTTCACTTTCTTTGCTAGCCCCTAATATATATATTTTTTTTAGTTTCTTGCAACCGCTTCCTTACTATTACCTAAGAAAGATAAATCGTCTGCCTATCCGAACAGCTACAGTAGACGTATGGCTTCTTTGGTGCTGACTGACAGCTGGCGGCTTTTAAAAGTTACCAGACCAGATTATGTGTCCCTACGCCGTACTATATGATCTGCAAAAACATGTGTTTAGCAACTGTCACTTCTGACAGTCAACATTTAGGTCTATACCTAAATGTTGACTGTCAGAAGTCAGCTGTGAGCTGTCAGTCAGCACCAAGGAAGCCGTGGGGCTACTGTACATTGTGCCATTTAATGTCAATTCTTCCCTACTCTCTTGCATCAAACTCAATTGTATAGCCTTTACTAAGGCTAGATTAAAATGAAATGGGAAAAGTGTTTTAACCTATTATGTATATCTCAAGTATCTTATAGATGAGTGACATCCAAGACGTACCCTTCCACGCATATCAGTCAAACTATACCTCAATTAGCTTGACCAGATTTTTGGGGTGGCCCGAAATTAACTATAATTTCATATTTGTTTCTTTTAACTGAATCATAGTTGTTGTTTTTTAAATCGATGTATAATTGATGGACTTTAATATTGTATTCTAGTTTTTTTTAATATCTTCCGAGTAATAAAAATTTCATTTGCTGTCGATCTATTTCGTCAAAATCTACACTCAAGATCCCCAAATTTTTTCTCTGTACATGTTTACAACTACTTCAAAATTATATTAGGTAAAATTTTGTATTATGTTGGTAATAGTGAGATAACTCTATAGTTATTATACTATCGTTTATCTCCCTTTTTGAAAATGGATATTGTTATACTTTCTTTTCATTCTTGTGCTCTTAAATTATGGTTCTATGTGAAATATATAATTTTATGAATTTATATTACCAACATTTCACAACCTAGCTTTACTAACTTTGCTGGAATTGAATTTATACTTGGAGCTTTATGAGTCTTTAACTTTCTAATAGCTTCTTTGACTTCACTAATACTTGTATTTGATACTAGTGGCTCTGCAGTATGGATTTTGATAACCTCACCTAATCTTGCTCTTTCATGAACATTCAAAATATGACTGAAGTGGTCGTTACATCTACTAAAAACATCCCACCAAGCTCGTTATTAACGATAATGACCACATATAAAGTTGGTTGTCCAGATATATGTTTACAATCACGTGGGGAGTTTAATTGGTTGGAACCCGCCTCAGTGGCGTAGTTGGCTAACGCACTAGTCGTGTTGAACTCGGCTGCTGAGGACGGGTAGATCGAGGTTCGAATCTCGGTCGGGTGAACTCAGGGTGGTTTTTCCTAAATGGTTTTCCACTCTCCCTCCACACAAATGCGGGTTAACTTCCGCTAATTTAACCTTCCCAATTCCTAATCGATTGGCGTAATTAGTTCTTAAAGCGTATAACCCGAACGGGTAGTAAGACGCGGTGATAATAATAATAATAATTTAATGGGTTGGCAGTGAGGTCTATTATAATTAATATCTTAAACCTAAATATTATTTGATGCTTAGGATTTCTTGAACAAGTACGGAATTAACGAAAAACGTAACGATGCTTAATTTTACATTTTAATTTGAACTGATTTATTTGGTTTATAGACGTTACCACCCAATATTACTATTTTTAAACACATTTCAAATAAATAAAAATACCAACGCTGGAACATATAAAACAATTTGACTCTGCTCAAATTCAAAGATAAAATTAAGCATCGTTACGTTTATTGAAAATTCAGAAACCGGTCAAGAAATTCTGCTCATCAGATCAAATTTCTGTTAAGGGCTTATCAAAACTACCTCACTGCCGACCATATGTAAACTTATTTCTGGACACAACAACCTCGCCTGTGGTCGTTACCGTTAAAAAAAACACTTGGCGGGATGAAGTGACGCCGTTAAATTGCATTGCAGTGTGTGCATACCCCTTCCCCCTCCTAAACCGGACTTCATGTCATTTACCTTACGTTACATTTCTCCACCCATAAAACCACATTTTACGAGGCCGAAGACATATTATAGAATCTAACTCATATTCCCTTCCCTCGTCGCTCCCCCCCCTCTAACCCTAAAAAACACTAAATTACCTTCCACTCGGCGAGAAGCCAATTTCGAGGACGTCCTAGTACCGCGGGAGATCTAGGTTCCACAGAAGAGTCGAGACATTGGACATTGGAAGAGGAAAACTAGAAAGAAAGAAAAAGGGGGAGAGCGTTAAGGGTGAGAGAAATGAATTTAATAATTAATGATCGAAGACAGAGACAGGAGATGTGGGCAAAGTTAGATCTGATCAAAAGGTAACCGAGGAAAAGCCACCCTGTTTCTTCCCCTCAACCCTCCCGAAGTTAAGTCTTCCGTATGATGGGATGTTATAACTTACGACCCAAGGAAATAAGGAGTTTTATGGTGTTTCCCATATTCCGAAGCAGAAAAAAAAATAGTTAAAGGCAAAAAAAAAAGAATGAGTGTGGTTTTGATGTTTGAGGGGGTAACATGTAAGGTTATAAGCGTCGAAAGTGCTTGCAGTATGTGGTCGTAATATGTTGTTTTTTAACCTGGCAACTGGGGAATATGAAAGGATATATACAATAGTAGTGGGTCTATGTTAACACTGAAAATACATACGGGAGAAATTTTACTGCTTCATAATATATAAATGAAAAAGAACCCACTTTATGTGGAAGATAAAACTATTTAACTTTTGACCCACATATTATGTGGAGAATAAAAATGTTTAATTTTTGGTACACATAACAAAGCTTTGTAATTGTTAGTTTGGTAGTTATATTCACTTTAATAATGTTATAAAATATTATAGTATACGGTAAATTTTTAAATGTAATCATCGGCTAGTAATACTTTTATATAATGAGTCCAAGAATGTTGAAAAGGGAGGATTAGGGGAGAACGGACTACCCCCGGCATAAAAACCTTTATTGGATAAAGGTATAGTAAGATTTTCTAGTGGGCCCCTCTAGAAAATTTAATTTTCTGCATTGTTAACAATGACAGCCCTTCACCACGCTTAAAAGGCTATAATAATTGACACCATATCAAGGGAGATTTAGTTCGTTTCCGTGTGGTGCTGACAAAGATATTTACAATTATTCTTTGTTCGTTGTAACACGACTCAAACTATTTATTCTGATTGATGAAAAAATAACTGCCTATTTGAAGAAAATTGTATAGTATCCGCCTCAAGTAAGGATAAAAAAAACCCAAAGTTTTGAAAGACATAACTGATCCCAGTAAGCTTGGCTGTATATTGAACCCTGGCTCGTCAAATAATATTCAACACATACCCTGTAGGTTTCAATTGATTCCATAGTGGCGGATTGTGGTTCCATCCCTGGTCGAGGTAGATAGCCTAATTTATTTACTAATGTGGTTTCATATATTTTCCCCACATCAAGAACACACATACAAATGTACTATACATTCCAATTTTCATATAAAATTACTTTTAGGAACTACAAGCTTTTTTTTTTTTTGCAACAAAAATGGAAAATATGTCAAGGTTACTAAGAGTTATTTAATAGATATTAATAATAAATATCAAAAGTAACAGCTGGAGTTCACATGACTTGATGTAACATGAAAGTGGAATTAGTAGCTTTTTTAACTGCTGTTGGATAAGGTTCATTTTATGGAAATGACACCAACGTTTGGGTATTATCTGTGAGGTGGGACGGAGTCTTAATAAGAATAAGTTATTTGTTTGCTTTATCTTTAGTTGATAAATGTATACATATTTTATTTCTCGTTTATCTAGAAATAGAGTAAGCTCTCCAAAAATATTTTTTGCTTTTAATAATGATATTTATAAATCAGCAATAGATTCAAAAACTTATTATTGATCTAATATAGATAGCATAATTTATATAATTAACAAATACGCTTATGATTGTGTATCCACCGATTGTTTTTCTCGTTTGTTTTAGTTACGGATGTTTAATCTATCTTGCAACGCAGATCGCTTCTGGAATGAAGTACTTAGAGTGTTTAGAACTGGTTCACAGAGACTTATCAGCAAGGTAAAGTACTTTCTTTCATTAACACTCATTTAGCTACAGTAGCCCCGTGGCTTCTTTGTTGCTGACCGACAGCTCACAGATGATTTCTGACAGTCAACATTTAGGTATATACCTAAATGTTGACTGTCAGAAGTGACAGCTGATAAACACATGTTTTTGCAGATCATATGGTTCGGCGTAGGGATACATAACTTGGTCTGGTAACTTTTATAATCTGTCAGTTGACAGCTCTGAGCTGTCAGTCAGCACCAAAGAAGCCTTGGGGCTACTGTAGCTTACTTTCAATGGATTAAATTTCTCATCAAGTGACATAATCTGACTTCAAGCTCAAGTAGTCGATATATTCTACAAATGCTCCTCGTAGCAGTGTAAAATATATATGTATATATATATATATATGTGTGTGTGTGTGTGTAGGGGGGGTATGTATATCTATATATAAAAAAAGGGAGAGAACTATCTAATAATATGCATGCAGCAGTGCTTTGTGTCTATGTACGTGCTGGCCACCTGAATTACGATGGTAATTAAAACTGGAAAATTTAGTCTTCACCTTCACTGGAATTTTTTATGCATTTCCGTTTTATTTACTCTTTCTTCCCTTCCCCTAAGCAAGGTGCAAACAAACACATTAAGTTTAGGAGAAGATGGTAAAAAAATTCATTCATGTGCATTGTTAGTGGGTTTTTTTACCCCGTTTAAAATATAACAGTAATCAAATTAAAGTTTAAGAAGTTATTCTGCTGAAATGTGTCGTTATCATGCATTTATTACAGAGCCGTCTGTGATCCATTATATTCTGCAGGGTTGTATCACTTAGAAAGAGGAAGGGGTGAAAAACCAAAACTTATTATTATTTAGGTTCACAGTTAGTTTTGTGTATTTTATCTTATGTCCCTAATATTTGACTAACTACAGTACCCGTTGTTGTTTATATAATCTAGAGGGAGGGGGAGTAAGTAAATAAAATTGAATCAAATCAAAGTGTTTAAGTGAAGATAGACTTAGAGATGTAATGGGGTACCTTACACATGTTTCATCAGCAATTTTCTCACGTAATCATTTATTATATTTGTGGTAGATGTGCTTAAAGTGTCTAACAAAATAAAATCAACCATCGTTATTACCGTTATGCCTTTTTAGACAACTTATTATTATTATTATTATTATTATTACTATTATTAGCACCGCGTCTTACTACACGTTCGGGTTACACGCACTTACGCTAATGTGTAATGGTAGGGGGGTTGTGAGATGAAATGGAGGACCCACAGTTTAATGCGAGATCCGAACCACGGTGGAGGCTTGGTATTCCACATATTCACAAATTGTGATTAAAACACTTCTTGTCAGAGGGGAAGGAAGGGTTTGGCAATCGGATAAATCTGTGCCGGTATCGAGGATTGAACCCCGGACCCCAACACAAAAGTCCGACTGACACCTTACCCCTAGACCACCAGGTCACCCTTTTAGACTACTTGCTTACCTCAAATCTCTCTAGTGAGTTACACCCTCCTGTTATTTTTTCTTTGTGAATGTGAGGAATGCCAGGCCTGCACCGTGGTTCGAATTCCACGTTAAATTGTAGGTCCTCCATTTCATCTCACAACCCCTTTACCATTACACATTAGCGTAAGTGCGTATAACCCGAATGTGTAGTAAGACGCGGTGCTAATAATAATAATAATAATAATAATATAGACAACTTATTATTATTATTATTATTATTATTATTATTATTATTATTACTATTATTAGCACCGCGTCTTAATACACGTTCGGGTTGCACGCACTTACGCTAATGTGTAATGGTAGGGGGGTTGTGAGATGAAATGGAGGACCCACAGTTTAATGCGAGATCCGACCCACGGTGGAGGCTTGGTATTCCACATATTCACAAATTGTGATTAAAATACTTCTTGTCAGAGGGGAAAGAAGGGTTTGGCAATCGGATAAATCTGTGCCGGGACCGAGGATTGAACCCCGGACCCCCAACACAGAATTCCGACCGACACCTTACCCCTAGACCACCAGGTCACCCTTTTAGACTACTTGCTTACCTCAAATCTCTTTAATGAGTTACACCCCTCCGTTATTTTTTCGGATCACAGTAGGAGTATTATCAGTACAGAGGCCCACAAATTTAAAAATATTCAAGCTACATTTAACAATAACATTTTTTGACCATAATGAACCGCAGTGAATGAATGTAAGGAAAGGACTTTGTGGGTCGTTAATTGTGCAGATCTGATATAGTTTAATTTTTTAGGCAGTAAGGTTCATATTATATACCTCCATAAGTTGAGACATCCCTATAAATATTAGGGCAACATAAGTAGGATTGTATATGTAATTTAAATAATATTTTAAATAGTTTTGCCTAAAATATTCTTTTCTAAAACATTACAATATTTTGAAGACTAAGAATTATTATTTATCAGAATCAAATGATTTTGACACGTGATCGTTACATATCTTCTTTGCAAATATTTAATATACTACATAATAGTTCAAAGTGTTCATATTACTAAATCATGATTTGATGGGAATATATTTATTAGTACGCATATTTTTCTAATCATCTAACTATGTTAATTTATATGGATATAATTATGCTCGACATGTGAGCTGAGTAAGATTTTATTTGATAGGTAGACGAATAAATATGTGACAAGCATTCAAATGAACAACCGACGCACAAATAATTGTGAGATATAATAATATTTTGAACCGTCACATAAGTTTCCTCCTATGACGATCAGGCTAAAACTATTTATTATTTAGCACAGCGTCTTACTACCCGTTCGGGTTATACGCTGGCTAAAACTAAAATCCCATTGTTAGCCTTATGTAAATGGAATCATTTTCAAAAATATATTCTGACACACACACACACACACCTGTACTTAACTGTAATGTGATCAGTCACGTTTTCTGGCATCGCTAATAGCTATACCGCTAGACTTGATTGGACTGTCTGTCCACTTAGTAAGGGGATTCATACACAATCCACATCACAAAACTGATCGTTGAAACACAAGGGGAATACAAGGTCAGGTGGATATCTGTGTTTACAAAGGTTTAATACGTCAGGGTATGGTAGACAACTAAATAGTTCCTCAAAATTAGCTTTAGTATTCACTATTCACAATATGGGCTTAGGATTTTTATTAAAATAAAAGGCTATGTATCATTTTCCTCTTCATAAGTGAATATATTTTATTTTACATATAAAAGGCATTTTTAATGTAATTTGATCACAACAAAAAATAAAAAATATGCTAAAATAAGTCAAAATTGACAAAAATAAACATGTGATGGGGCCAAAACAATCGGACTATTAATATCTTGAAAATGAACACACTAATTGAAACGTAAATATTCACAAGCTAAATAAAAACATACTTCATACTACTCTTTTTCACTTTTTAAGATGTCACCCAGGTGAGCTCCACTGGACGTCAGGCAAACTTCAGAATGTTGTCCATCACTTTCCTCAGGATAGATCGTCTAATTGTTTCCGATCCCACCCTGTATCTACATTTAACGGTTCAACTGTACATAAAATACCAAGTGTTTTGAAGGCAATAAAGGGTGTGTTGATCGGTTAATTTTTTTTCTTTTTTTTGTTGAGTTCTAAGTTAGCTTACTTTTGGTTTATTTGAGGTGACTTCTTATTTTTCATCTAGTGGAAGAGTTTATTTCTTTTTGGTTGTCTGGTAAAGCTGTTTATTTTTGTCGATGAATATAGTTGATTTTTACGTGTTAATTATTAATACCTTTCCTATTTGGTGCCAAGGTAAAGATGTTTATATTTTATTCTCATTTTTTTATCAATTGATACAGTTGTTTTTCATGTTGTTGTTTGGTGTTTGTGGCTTATCTTAGATAATTGTGAATGTTGAATGAAATGATCATCTTAGTCACAGGTGTGAATTTGTTTTCAGGAATTGCGTACTGGGCAAGGATTATCATAAAGTATCGGATCATGCCATGTACTGCTGTCGTTACGAGGCGGACTACTATGTCAGCGATACCAAAGCAAAACTCCCCATACGGTGGATGGCGTGGGAGAGCCTTCTTTTGGTAAGATAACATCTACGTGCGACCAAATTGGACAGACAAACTATAGTCTATGACACACTAATGAATGATGTTTCTTTTGAATATCAAATGTCTTGAATAAACAAATGTTTTCTGTTGTCTAGTGATATCACTTTACAAAATTTGGCTTAAAAATAATTTTCTTCTCAACAAGATTGCAAGAATTAACTCATTTATTAATGTTCTTTTGATAGTCCCTGCAAATATCTGAGCTTATGTTTCATTTTCTTAAAGGGCAAACACAGTCCAAAAAGTGATGTGTGGTCATTCGCCGTGACGCTATGGGAGATCCTCATGCTGTGCGCTCAGCAACCCTTCGCGGAGCTGACGAGCGAACAGGTCGTGGAGAACAGCAACCACTGGTACCAGAACGACGGTCTCCAGCGGTACCTTGCTCGACCCCCGGCATGCCCTAGAGAGATCTACGATCTGATGGGCGAGTGCTGGAAGAGGCACGAGTCGGACCGGCCACGTTTCGGTGAAATCCATCTGTTCCTTCAGCGGAAGAACCTGGGGTATGTCCCGGCGACCGGGTAACAGATATATCTGTCATTATAGGTCGATATCGGCCAAAGACTGGGCGAGTGCCTCACTCCTAACCATATGCTTGCCGTGTGATGATCATTTTAAATGGACCAATCAACTTCCTTTGGGAATAAGGGTGACTTTATATTTACTGGAATGTGGAAGTATCTGTAGTGTGGTGATTTTGTGCTGGACCAAAATATAAAGTGCGTTAAAAACTGGTAAATTTTGACAAAAATAAGATTGAATATTCTTTTGGAATTGTATGGATAAGAATGATCTCAAAGCGAAAAACTGCAATCTTTTTCCTAAAGGTTTTGCAAAGATGCCTTTTTTTTTGTGGGAGGTAGGTCCATGCTAGAAAAATTATAGTAACATGAATTTATTGTAGTTTATTAACGGATTATGATAGGTTGTTTCACATACAACAAGAAAAACAAATATTTGTTGTAAAGTTGAATCTGACCTTTTAGTAGAAATGAATTCTAATTGAATGGAACTTAATGATAAAAGAGTTTAACTTTAGCATAAAATAAGAAACATAATTTTTGTTAAAAGATTATTATCATATTAAATGTAATTGGTATCTTTTCTTTTACTTAATCGTCTCATGTTTTTACAATCAATAATAATTATATGAAAAAGTGTTCTATACATTGGATGTTGATCGTATGTATATAAAACACTATTTTTCACACCTTCTGAATCACTCTAGTGTCTTTCTTGCAGTGGTGCGTGTCGTATGTGTGGCAGTCGACGTGTGTCTGCCACTATTACGCACAATCTACTGTTAGGTTGTGCGAGCATGTATTTATGTGTTCGTCCTCGAATGAATGGATGCGTGTTGTACTTTGAACAGCTTGATACAGTCGGCTGATCTCTTTTTTCCTTTTCAAAACTACTCAAAACACATAGATGTAAATATTAAGTTTCGAATAAATGAATTGTGCCTAGCTAAAGTATATAAAGTTATTTATTCCACAGTTGTTTGATCGTATGTTTGACTACTCTTACTCTCCTAACTATATTTATAGAAATACCATCGCATGATCCAATACATCATCGCCCCATTAAACTGGCTAAACCTTTATTGGGAGTTTAGGGTTTGAATCCCAGACTTATCTACGTGAGGTGTGTTTTTTCCTCGGTGGTTTCCCAATCTCCTTCCACGCAAATGCTTTAATTATGTGGACATACAGGACGGGTATTAAGACGCAGTGTACAAAAAAAATGACCTACATACAATATAAGAATGAATAATTTTCCACCAATAGCCTATACTTTTTAAAATGCAAGTATTAAAATGATTCTCACTTAAATTCGAGATAATTAGCTCAATAGTCTTGAATGTATCTATTTATTTGTTGATTTATGTTTGTAATATAAAAGCTTGAAATGGAAAATGGATTATACTGATACCCACCATTTCTTTCGGAGATACTGGTAATGGTTTTATCATCGGTCTTCGCCCTTGCCTCTACAGGCCTACACAATGACAGAGTATGGATGTAAATGCGTTGTAAATCTGAACCTGGATGATTGAGCTGTCTACGCATGACGGATTAATATTATTAACTAGAATATCTTACGAATAATTTGGATAGAAAGAGTGATTTGACATTAGTATCAATAAATGTGTTACTTTTCTAGGTTTGAAGAAATATTGTGATACTACTTAAGATTTATAGTTACTTCCCTTAGGCTGTAACGCTATAAATATAATGCGAAAGTAAAGAATTCAGTATAAAAAGGTATTTATGTGCTTAATGGTTTGTTAATAGGAAGTAAGGTAGACATGACATGTAAAATGACATATCTATTAGAATATTCCTAGTTATTTATTCTATATTTATTATTTTGTCCGGTTTATTCTTCAATACATATGATTTAATTTTCTAAATATTAGTTCAGTAAAAAAACATAATTATGTTTATACTTGGATTTGATTCAATTAATTAATATTGTTGTGATTATTATTAATATGTTAATATCACTTTAGTAGGTCCTATACCATAACTTAGATTTACTGTTAAGGTTCCAATTTTACATTTAATTAATTTAATCAAAAATTAAAATTCTGAAAGATTCTTCAAATCTTTATTTACACCTTATTTAATAATATCATATTATCCTTTGTTTAAAACTATTTGACTGATATACACCACTTAATTCGTAGTTAAGGATATTCCTTTTTAATGATTTTTTTCTGTGCGATGCACAATAATACTGAAGGGAAAGTTGTGCACTCTTTTTGAGTAATATATGTTTTTTAATTTACTAAATATTAGTTTTTGTAATCAAAATTTCTTTATACACAATATGTACATTTAAAAAAAATCAGTTTAGTTCTAATGTTTTGTACCCTAATAATCACATTTAATAGATATTTGACCATTTTGAAGCTAATTTGGTGCTGTGTGAAAAATAATGATTAGAAATATTCATTATTAGAAAAGTGATAGTATTTTTTTCTAATTAACTTATCAGAATAGCAAGCCACATGACATTTGTGTTCACTGAATTTTATTTAACTTTGAGTTACAATTAATCTTAATTTAAATAATATTTAAATAGCTATGCATATACTGGCTATATAATAGCTAGTAGTGAAATTACATATAAGTCATATAACTTGACTAAAAATTTATATTTTTTGTTTTATTTTTAAATCCTAATAATAAAATTAATTAAATGACCAAGGAGTGTTACTGTAGGTAAATTTGATAAAGACGAATTCTATAAATATGTATTACCATCAAGTGAGGAACTAGTCATTGGAAATATTAAATAAATTTGGTAGAGTAAAAAAAAGGTTGTTTTTAATTTGAAGACCGCCTCTGTGGTCTTATGGTCATAGTTTCTGGTTACAGATCCAGAGGTACCGGGTTCGATCCCCGGTGCTTATATATATTTTTATTAAGTAGTGGGTCTGTAACGGGGTCAACTTAGTCTCGTGAAGACAAACGAGGAAATACTTGAATGAAGAAGTAGCAACTCCGGCTTAGAAAAGTGATATTAATGGGCTGGTATACTCGTTGTGCTGACCACATTATACCATCTATCCTAAAATGTTGGTACTATCATCAATAACAGTGGAAGATAGTAGGTCGGTATAGCACACTTTTGGGCTCATGCTATGGATTTATTTTTAATTTGAAGTTGCATAAGTTTTTTTTTTCAAAACCAATATTAGTTCCTTTTATTAAAATTGAATAAAATTGAAACTATATAAGGTGATCGTAAGTCTAATTAGTGTTTAACCTTATAATCTGGGAAATAGACATTTAAAACTTATGTAAGCGATTACTTGGCTAGTATTTTTTTAATGTATCCTTTAATGAACTATGCTATTTCTTTCGTGCAGTCCTCAATTAATAGTTAAAATATTACAACTGTAGTTTAGATAGGAATTAGAGTATATGCTTTATAATCAGAATAACATATTAAAGACTGTTTCTTCTAAACCATATATTATTATAATGTATTACATATAAATATATTAAAATAAAATTTATGTCTAAAGAGTTAGAATCTTTTTAACGTTAAATGGTGATCAAATCTGATTACCTTCTAACACTGTAACTTATATATTTCCTGAGTTAAAATTTTAGTTATTTGCTGTACAATATTTAATTACGAGCATGATAATATATCAGCTCTAGGAAATATAACATGTGTTTTTTGTACACGACACGAAACTAATCAATTCTAAACTTGTGCTGCCTGTAGAACTTTGCAAATAAACATATTTTACTGATTATTATCACTACATTACACGTAGATATCTCTTGTAAAGTTACGTGAAAGTGATAGAAAATATGTTCTCTTATGCATCTCATGGGATTAATTAGGTTTAATTACTCTCTATACCAGAATATACATTTCGTTGATAAATAATACTTTTTATTTTAAGTAGATATTTAGGCAAAAAAAATTAATTAAAATTATTTAAGTCCTCAAACAGCTAAGGACCTAATTTTATTAATTTATCTTTCCAAGAACATTTGTATATCAAAT
>CABFOW010000994.1:70047-106133 GCA_902141385.1 Timema californicum
CTTCCCCCCCCCCCACCCCCCTTCCCCACCCCCAAAATATGTATACATATATTTTCGCTTATTTTAATTTAACGATCAAGTAGTTAATTTGTATTTTTTTTTTCCTCCCCAAATTTCCATTTAGAATAAAACTTCACCGAGTGTCTTAGTTAGGGACAAAATTACTGTCCTCTCTTTCAAGAATACATGAGGTTTGGTTGGGCACTGGAGTGAATGGTGAATAGGGTAATTTTTCTAAGAAAATAATATTTTAAGAAAATTTGAAATCAAAATAAATGAACGCTCTTGGATAAATCAATCGATTTGATCTCTTACCTAGACTTGTTGATCCTTGTACATTATCCTACGAGTCACTATATATTATAACGAGCCAGATATTCTTTCAACGATCTCTGACTCCATTCATTGCCCCGTGACAATCAGTGCAGTGGAAAGGATACCATGTACATAAAAACTAGTCACTATAATAAGTGTAATTCCTTCTTTGGGGATTTTTTGTTTCTTCGCCCACCGTTTAGTAACTACATTCGATATAGATGTTATTTTCTTTTTTTCTTTTGTATGTGTGAATAATTGTTTTATGTACATTGTAAAAGTGTTTTTGAAATAAGTTTCTTAAAGCAACTACTTAGGAATATAATGTTGCATAATACATTAAATATATGCACGCTAAATAACAGTTTTTTAAGTGTGTGTTTTGTAGAAGAAATCTTAACATTGTTATGTTTAGCCATCTACCCTCTGAATTATATTTAATTATATCTAAAATTATTCAAATATTTTATTTATTTTATTTAAAATTTTCACTATTATTTAGTAATATTTTACTGATCACTCAAAACTAAAAATTGTGTTTACTAAACACAAAATCACAATTCTTCCACCCCCCGCCCCGCTCAATATATATAATTTTCAGTTATCATTAAAAAATATTGATATGATAATTTAATAATACTAGGTTGATGTATTTAAATTAAAGTGATTGGTTAGACATAACTTTTAGTTTGTGAAATTTTATTTATATAATTTTATTATTTGTACATAAATGTTTCATTTTAAGCATTCCAATTCTATTTTGTCTTAAATCCTGAAAAATATCAACGAAGCACAAGGTGTCACCCTTAAAAAAAAGTAATTAATAATTATTAGATTATAAATGAAACTATTCTTATTGGTATATGCATTGCTCATGTGAAAAATAAAATAATAAATTGTATGATTGACGCTACTACTACTACTTCCCTGACTTAATAAAAAAACATTATATAAATTATTGCATAGTATAATTCAGCTCTTTTTTTATATCTGTCAAAATCTCTTACTTATGGATTGTGTTTATTTTATATAAAGAAAAAAATATAGGTCTTATGAGGCATTGGTTTTACAAAATATTACCAGATCTTTAAAAAGTCTAAGAAAGTGAATTAAAAGCATTAGTAAGTTTTAACAACATAAACAGACACCAACTACATTTAATAAAAATATGTAAGAAACTCGTAAATTTTAAAAATAATTATCTTAAGAACGTAATAAAAATATCAATTACATGTTTTAATGTAAACATTTCTTGAAAAGTAAGATCAAAATAAAACTAGTGTCATTTGTTTGCATTATCTTCCTACCACTACTTGGAACAGTAGTGACTGTTCTATTGTATTGCTTTAACGAGAACATGTTTGTTAAGGTATAATACGTTTATAAAATATAGCATATTTGTTATATTTTAATTGGAAGACAGGTTTAATAGTTTGATTTTAAATTTTTCAAAATATTTCTATCAAATGCTGAGCATTTTTTTGAAATAAAATTTGATAAGAATTATAATTGCCTAATATAATAATAGGTGAAGGATAAATTTAGATTTAATCTTATAATTAATTCATAAAACAATTTTCTACTTTAAATCTAATACTAATAATTATCCAAAGTATTCAATATTAGATTAATTAAGTATAAGATGTGTTTTTAAGTAATTCATCATGTTCAATAAAATGGTGTATTTATTGTTCATATTTAATTTACGTACACATATCATAAATTAAATATATTTCATAAGTGAAGAGCTAAATGACAGGGAATCAATAATATGTATTTATGGCACATATATATAATTGATAATTTGTTTTATCCAAATAGATGAATACTTGAAGATTTTAGTCGTGTGACTGTTGTGGAAAATAACATTTTTTATTTTGCTTGTTTCTTGATTAGACATATCACATTTAATAATGAGTCTACAAAATATCATGAGTACCATTTTACAATATAGTTGTAAAGGTTTGTGCCACAATATCTCAATTGAAATGCTTTTGTATTATTAAGTGTCGATAATAAATGTGTTGATAAACATGGCTTCATTTTAAAACTGTATCTCCGTCATTTCCCTTCCTAATATAGCCAATGTGGTTAAATATACACTAATATATACTTAGACTAATTTAGGGCATATGAACCTTGTTAATGAATTAAGTACCAAATTGAGCCTTTTCATTGCATTACATTCTAAAAATGAAAGACAATTCTTAGGGGTTTGATGGTAAGTTATCGGTTGGCTCTAAATGAAAAATATACATTTTAAATAATATTTCAAATCTTGATTCAAATATACTAATTTTATCTGTCAGAATTTTTTTTTTTTTTTTTAATANAATTTTTTTTTTTTTTTTTAATAAAAGAAAATTTGGTTTTCATATATTGTATCACATAAATAATTGAATAAATATCTTTATACAACATTTTTAGGTTATTTATTTTTAATATTGTCATAACATTGACAAGTGCCCAATTTGAGCCTTAACTCAATTATGTATCTATAACTGGCAAAGAAATATAATAGATTTCCTGCAGATCTTTTGTCAAGTAGGTTTCAAGAACAATACTAGAATATATATCCGTTAGGGCACCATTTGTCAACTTAAAAAGGCAGATATGATGTATCTTTTGAAGCCCAATAATTTCTGTAACCGTAAGTAATTTTAACTTGGTGTTAAAACTAAAAATAAATCATTCCTAGTCACAGTTTTAGGGCTTTATTATGGGGGACAGAGTGAGATGAATGATTTATACCCCGTCTCCTTTTTTCGTAGGTTCAAGAATAACAAAAATTAGGCTGTGAGTATTTTGTTATAGATTTTAAATATATATTTTAAATTTTGTTTAAAATATAGGGGGGGGGAGCAATAACAGTCCCCTCTAATCATTACTTCATAATTTTGTTTGCCCCCTCCCCCTGGAAGGAATCAAATGTCAAACGTAAAAATCTTTAAGGTCAATAAATAATTATTGTATTAGAGATGAAAGATGGACTAATCATTTTTTGATATGCAATCTTGACACAAGAGATGACAATTTTCAGATAAACATTGAATCGTAAAATCTTCTGCAGGATTGGTTTGTAGCCTACTAAGTAGGTGACTGGCTTAGAATTGTGGGAGGTGGTTCTTAAAGCCTATTATATTCTTATCACCGCACTTTACTAAATTAAGGTTATAGTGAATATAAAAAAAACACTAGGGCATGCGTAGATAGGAACGAGCGTTATGTCGTCAAATTATTGTTGCTTGAAAAGGATGTCGGGGCTAGAATTACGAATGAGTGTGCTGAGGTTAGTGTTTTCTCAAGTGGTTTTTCCCTTTATCTCCATATAAATGCTGGTACATTCCCCTTAAATTCTAAATTTCTCACCGCAACTCAGTTTTGATATTTTGTTAAACCGAACGGGTAGAAGAAAAATGTGCACAAAACAAAATAAATATTTTCAATGAGAAACCACAATCGATATTAATAAAATAAAGAGGCTATTGTTTTTTTCTGAAATGAGCTTTGCACGATATATAGAGCACTCAGAGGACCTAAATTTTAAAATTAGTTGCCCCTAAGCACGAATGTGTGCGCCTCGAAGCCAGAATTTTACAATTTCGATAAAAAAAAAGTTAGATAATTAAAAACCGAATGGGAAGTAGTTAAAAAAAATATTTTTTATCTGTTTGTTTGAATCAAAATAAAGATTTTCAAGGGGTGGTCATTCAATACATTGCACGGTTACCCCAGGTAACGTCGATTACTTTTTCTAGTGGACAATAAATAAAATAAAAAATTAATAAAAATAGCTCGGTAAAACGCTTGGATTGTAATGAAAGCCACTCGTCAGTTTCAGACGTAGAGGAAGACAATATGGCTGGCTTACATAAGTGCAAATGTTCTTCGATGTCAAACCCTTCGGATATTATAGTCATAAAACGTGTGACTAGTCAAGGTAAGCTTTAATACTTAAAAATTGACGAGTTTATTAATAAACGTGGATGTTTTAACAGATAAGCAAATGTCCATTTCTTACAAATAAGCTTTGCTAATAATAGGAATAGGTGACAAAAGTCGATTCATAATCATTGTTGCAGTCGTACAATACTACGATCAAATGCCATATTTAAAAATGATTGTTACATTCTTTATTTAAAATTTTATATTATACTTCAAACCCCTAAATATACAAACAGAATATTATTGAACGAGACTAATCGATTATTATATTTATTCATAGATCTGATATGCTTCAAGAAAATATATTATTTACCTTTATTTATGAAATAGTTGAATCGAAATATTCGGCCTAAAACATCAATTATTATTTTGTTCAAACAGTATGTTTTTGTTTCGTTTGTAGTAGTTTGGCAATTATTGAAAAATTGATAAGTTTCAACCCTTGACCATATGTTAGGATTATCATATTCAAAGATAAATTTAGATAGGACAAATTATTATTTTATAAATACTTATCCATTTCATGAATGTACTGTTTATGTTATATTTTGCCTGTTTCTAGGATGTAGCTATATTATAACCATGATTGACTCTAAAGTTATATCTAACATTATCAAAATAGGTGCACGGGCTTCCCCTCTAATTCCCCGAGAATTATTATTACTATTATTATTATTACTATTGTTATTAGCAAATGGTAGGGTGATTGTGAGGTGAAATGGAGGACCTACAGTTTAACGTGGAATCCGAACCACGGTGGAGACCTGGCATTCCACCCATTCACAAGTTGTGATTAATACACGTCTTGTCAGCGTTGAAGTAAGGGTTTGGCAATCATATAAATCTGTGCCGGGACCGAGGATTGAACCCCGGACCCCCAGGACAGAAGTCTGACACCTTACCTCTAGACCACCAGGTCACCAATTCCTTGAGAAAATTTTCAAATTAAACGCTTTGTTACACACACCCTCTATCCTAAAATTAAAGCCGGGGGTACTTTCCTGAACTCGTACCATCATTTAATCCCCAATAATGGTTAATCATTCTAAAAAGTTAGCAGGGTTTAACTATTGTCTGCACAAATAAATGGTACGGTGCACCCTTTCTCCCGCTTTTTTCTTAAAATAAACATTTACTAAAACTCGTTAAGATTTGTGAAACGAAATAATATGCCTATTTATTGTTGTAGAAACACATCTAGTTTGGCTTTCCAGTGGCTAAGTGCCAAAAGGGATACACTTTCCCAAAAACCTACCGTACACGTCTTTACCCCATCAGTGCAACAAGAGTATAGTCTAGGCGGATAGGGGGAATAAAATAAAAAAATATATATTATTTTACCCGCCTCGGTGGCGTAGTTGGCTAACGCGCTTGTCGTGTTGAGCTCGACTGCTGAGGACGGGGAGATCGAGGTTCGAATCCCGGTTGGGTGAACTGGGGGTGGTTTTTCCTAAATGGTTTTCCACTCTCTCTCTCTCTCTCCACGCAAATGCGGGTTCACTTCTTCTAATTCAACCTTCCCGATTCCTATTCCATTAGAGTAATTAGTACTTAAAGCGTATAACCCGAACGGGTAGTAAGACGCGGTGCTAAATATTATTATTATTATTTTAATGCTAAAATTGCTAATAGCTTTAAATTATTGTGCAAGTACTTCCTATCGTCCATCATATAACTAAACTCGATGCCACAAGCGAGCTATTCCGACCGTGCAGCTGCCGCTGTTAGCAATGATAGTGCCAACATTTCCAGATAGAGTGTGTCATGTAGTCAGCACAACGAATCCAACGGCCATTAATCTCAGTTCTTTAGAACGGAGACGCTAAATAAGTAGCTCCTCATTTGTCCTCACGAGGCTGAGTTTGACCCGGTTCCAGATCCCTTGCTATCACAGAAAAAAAATTGGAAGCATTGGGGACCGAACCCGGGACCTCTGGATCTGTAGCCAGGAACTGTAAACACTTGACACCAGAGACACTGATTTCCTTGCACTCCCACCTTAATTATGGCCCTCAGTGCTCACGCGTGGTGCCTGCTAAGTGACTTAGTGCTCTCCCAGGCGCTAAAAACAAAATAAAAAACCTTTTCGCGTTAAAATTGTAAGTTCTGTTTATCCGAATTACTGTTGATTCACACGTTNTTAGCGTATAGAAAAAAGTGGTTAAGCTCAACACCTCACCCCGATCGAGTAAGTTAACAGAACGTAAATTATAGTTTCTCCCCACGATTGTTAAATGGTGTTTACTGGTATAAGGCTCAGTGGTTCGATTGACTATCAAACCCTTAAAATATTTAGCATTATATTATCAAGAGCAAATTCTATTAAATACATCAATTTCTACCTAGAATAAAAATGGTAGACCATCATGATGAAGAAAACATTGGAAAAAAAAACATAAATGAAACTCCTCTCGACATTTGTCAAATCTTAGTTAACAATTTTTTTAAACATAATATAGGTCTAATTTTACTAGTTTTTGAGCATTATTTCATATCTCTACAATACTCTCGTATACATGAATGGGTGCTCAATTGGGCTTATGGAGGATTTGGGTGCTTTCAACGGCAGTTATAATCCTTGTTTTTAGATCGTACGTTTAATGTATTTTTGTGTTATTGCCATCTTAATAAATGATTTAAAAATTGAAGGCCTATTTCCACAGAGCCTTACTTCCCCTCCTGGTTAAACAAATACATATTAATTAAACTACTGTGTTACGTATGAGGAATGTAGAATGAGAGTAAATGTGCCCGCATTCGCGTGGAGGTGAATGAGAAAACATTTAGAGAACTAAACCCTTTTAATATACCCGACCTGGATTTGAAACACAATCTGATCGTAATCGGCAATCCAGTCTATTTATAGAGCGACACGATAGACCATGCTACCACCGATGTGGACTAAAGTTGAAAGAGACTTTAGAGCGAGTGCACCCGAATTTGCTTGGAAATATGATGTGAAAAATCCTGATTATAAACATATTGTGCTATGGTTATGTAAACTCAGTGCACCTGGCAAGGATCGAACACATTCCTCTGTACATTGAAACTATTTCAAATCTAATATGACATCATAGACTGCGTGTTTACAAGCTCGGAACTTATAATTCTCTTCAAGGAGTATAATAATCTTACTTGTTAAATACCTACTTAAAAAAAGTATCAGTAATTAAAAAAACACACACATTCAAAGTGTCTACGTAATTGTGTAATTAATCAGAGCTGACTGTTGCCAAGTGGGCACGCAAAGTGCGTGTATAATCGTGTGGTGTGCGTGTGTGTTACATCTGTCAGCGTCACCAGCGTACGGAATGATGGATTAGTGTTAGTCCAGACATGTAGGTGAGCCAGAATAACCGCATTTTGGAATGTCCGTGTTCACATAAACTGCACCATCACCATTAATACCCATTCGTTGGAGTGAAATAAACAACTATATTATCCTATTTACATTGCAAAACTATATATTTATATATCATTCTTTTGACCTAGATACTTAAATATTGATTTAAAAAAATACTATATCTCTGGTATTTGTCTATTCTTGACTGAAATTACAAGCAATAAGACAACTTGCCTTTCTCTGGATATTTTGAAAGTTTCGTCTTTAAAATTGAGGTTTCTAAATTGTAAAGCTGCTTCAACTAATCATTATTTAGTTACTTCTATTATAGACTAGTATGGCATCATATTATGTTAATTCCTAGTTAAATTATTACTAAAGTAAAGCTTCAAGTACAGTCAATATTAAAATACAGAAACTAACAATATAATAAAAAAAAAACAATTTTTATAGGAATTTGATAAAATCAAATTTTAAGAAATATTATTTCATTCATCAGCAATATTAGAAGTTGAAGAATGTTTGCATTAAATATGTTTAGATAAAATCTATTTCCAAGAACAATATACTAAGAAAACAACACATATATTTTATATAAGTTATGACAAATAATTATTACTAATTTTGTGGTCTTAAAATCTAGTTTATTCGTATGATGTTTAAAAAAAGGTAAGTTAGGCTTTAACAATATTTCACAGGGTAAAAAAAATTAATTTAGGCTTCAACACAATACATCTTAGATGTTTTACTGGATTGTGTTTCTTATTTATGAAAGAAGGGACTTTTCAAAATTTATACTAACAGCTGAATATAGATCTTTGATTGTACTAAAATAACATCGCTTCATATGATATACATTAATGTTAAAGGCCCTTGGTTCTGTCGAGTGCAAGTCTAAAACCTATTTTGTGGGATAGTGGGTGGCAGAGTGAAAGTTATGGCGTGGCTTCACAACTGACCAAAGTATCCTTCCGCGACAGCAAGAACAGATGGATCATGTAAATAGTAGATGGCGCTAGCTACTGGACAGGTCTTACGGAAAAATCATTCGTTTAAAATATCAGTTTTCTATAGAACGAGTGAAAATTTTGTGTTAATATTTTCAACACTCCTTATAAGATAATGTATCAATGTTTATTAACTGTTACATTTTCTTATTTTTGGTTATGAAGCCGGCGGTTTTCTGTTGAAAAATATCCATTTTATAGATATTTGATCAATGTTAAAATTATATAGGAGGTGTGTATATAAAAAGTATTATTTAATCAACATACTTATATTCTTGAACAAACCGTTTCCGAAAAGAAAATTGCAAAACAATAAAAATTCTTGAAGATAACCGTTCGTTCCCATGTCTCTGCATTTCTACACCAAATGAAAAGGGTCAATCACCTTAAGACAAACTAATAAATTGGGGAGATTAGGTTTTTAATTCTGTTATGGTCTATTGAGGGTGGTTTCTCTAAACATTTTCCCAAAATCCCTCTATGTAAATTAGGGTAGATGACCACTAAAATGCTTCCTTCATCATCCCCACCACATTATACTAATTATCATACGTGGGTGTGGCCTGAACAGATATAAAAAATGATGATAAAATATTACATAAAATAACATTAGATGAATGTATAATTTATTGAGGTAGGCCTTGTTTATCTTAACTCATCGTAAGAGGTTAAATTACAATCCCTGAGTCAACAAAAGTTATAATAGTTTATAAAAGATAACTTATATTAAGGCCCACTTATACCGTAGGCGAATCAGTTAAACAATAGTTCCATAAATCTAATAACTTATTTGTTATTTGAAAAAGTATATATACTAACGTTCGTCCTTTCTCTAAGTCTGAAATGACAAAGAAAAACATAAGCCACTTTTGCCATTTCTTAAAAAAACCAAGTCTGTGGATCTTTCTCCAATTAAGAAGTCTATAATAAAAGAGTAAAGATTGTCAAAATAACGAGCAGTAATTAAAAGCAGTATACATTATTTAACGTAAGTTAACCTAAAAATTAAATAAAACTGAAGCACTTTAAGACTTATCATTAAGTTTACCAGTTTAACTTCCTGAAGGAAAATTAAGAGAGTTGTCAACTAAATATTATTAATGTGTTTCTTTAGTTAATTAGTTTATCGCTCAATAGTATATTTAATATTTTCAGCACCGTGTCTTACTACCCGTTCGTGTTATACGCTCATGTATTAATTACGCTTATGTTTTAGGGATCAGGAAGGTTACATTGAGAGGAAGCGTAACCGCATTTGCGTGGAGTTAGAGTGGAAAAGTATGTTTATCAAAACTCCCCTCAGTATACCCGACTGAGATTCGAACCTTTATCTCTCTGTCATCGAAAGTATATTCTGTTGTGAGAGTTGAACGTCAAACCTTCGGTCACCGAAGTGGGTAAAGGTATAGTTAATTTGAGTATTAAAAATTGATGGGTGGTAATTTAATAGACTCTCGGAAGTACCCGGCGTTGCCTATGGTAGCAATGCAAAGGGTAATAACACCAATGGATTGCGTGGTTACCCTGAGAAACGTCGTTTCAAACAGAGAGAAAAAGCTCTTCATTTTTTTTATTTCAGCCCAGTTTCTAATTAATTTAAAATAACCTATTCTAAATTTTCAAATTCCGGTTTCGAGGTGAACATGTTTGTGCGCAGGGACTTATTTTTTTAAATGTCAAACCTCTGCGAGGGGTAGATATCAAGTAATGTTCGTGATATGTACAAAAACTCTTTGTTTTGTTAATATAGATTAATATTATTAAGAATAATTATATGTTTCAAAGATAAAATTTACTCTACACCAGCTCTATTCCTACTACTTTTTTTTTTGCTTAACATATCTTACTACTAGTTTGGGCTATCCACGTAATTATACTAAAACTTCAAATACGAGGAAGGCATATCTTATATATCTATCCGCATTCGCTCGTAGTGAAAGCAGCTAATCATTTAGATAAAATAAACCTCAGTACACACAGCTGGGATTCAAACCCAGATACTACCTTTACCAGCACCACGTGAATTTGGTGCCCACATGCCCACCATATTATTAATAATAATATAGGTATTGTTTTTGTTAATACTTTAACCATATAACGTTTATAAATTCAACTAGCGCAAGTAGGGCTGTCATATTCAGGAAATTCATTTAAAATACACTGAAAATAAATTGTTCTCCCTCATCATATTAAGCTGAATATTGGTCTCGAAATTGAATCAAACCATAGTCTATAAAGTAGATTTGGTTATTGACTAAAAACAAAAGTTACTAGAAGTTCTTGACGACGGTTAACTCAATTACAAATAGAACTAGGGCATTTAATATCTACTTAATTTAGTTAAAGACTAGATATTATATAGTGCTAATAATACTACTACAGGGTAGGATGGAAACAATTAGACTATCTCTAATAAATAATATTAATAATATTTAGCACCGCTTCTTACTACCCGTTCGGGTTGTACGCTTTTTAAGTACTAATTATTCTAATGGATTAGGAATTGGGAAGGTTGAATTATAGGAAGTGTACCCACATTTGCGTGGAGGGAGAGTGGAAAACCGTTTAGGAAAAACCACCCCCAGTTCCTCCGACCGAGATTCAAACCTCGATCTCCCCGTCCTCAGCAGTCGAGCTCAACACGACAAGCGCGTTAGCCAACTACGCCACCGAGGCGGGTGATCTCTAATAAAGAAGGGTGACCTGGTGGTCTAGGGGTCAGGTGTCGGACTTCTGTGTTGAGGGTCCGGAGTTCAATCCTCGGTCCCAGCATAGATTTATCTGATTACCAAACCCTTCCTTCACCTCTGACAAGGCGTGTATTAATCACAACTTGTGAATGTGGGGAATGCCAGGCCTCCACCATGGATCGGATCCCGCGTTAAACTGTAAGTCCTCAATTTCATCTCACAACCACCCTACCATTACACATTAGCGTAAGTGCGTGTAACCCTAACGGGTAGTAAGATGTGGTGCTAATAATAATATACTAAAGAAAATTATGGTCAATGTGCGGAGGTTTGCTTGACGTCCAATGGACCTCACCTGAGTGAAATTATCGTCAAAAAGAGAAAAAGTGTAGTATGGAGTTTGTTTTTATTTAGCTATTGAATATTTACTTTTTATCAAAGTGTTAGTTTTCAAATTACTAATCTTCTTAATTATTTTGACCCCACCCTGTACAAGAGCGCATTTGGTAAAATTATCAAAGAATGATTTACTATTGACAAAAATCAAGCTATGGATTAAATAGTCAAGTTATTATCTTTTCTAGCTACGGTTATAGTCACAGCTAAATTTCGTATTCTTTTAATTGAAAAATAACATTTTGACACGGAAATCTAGTGAAGAATAATCCTGGGCATATAGCAACTACAGGATAACTCAGAGGTTGGAATATAGGTCTACAAAGTCTAAGATCCAGGTTCAGTTCCAGTGTCAAGGTGTCTCTTTACAATTTAAATAAACATGCTTTAACACAATAATATATGTATTATTTTATATATTTCTTTGCGCTGCGTCTTATTACCCGTTCGGGTTATACGCGTATGTAATAATTACGCTAATGGTTTAAGTATTAGGAAGGTGATATTTATAGGAAGTGTACCCACATTTCGTGAAGGGTAAGGGGGAAACCAGTTTGTAAAAACCACCCAAGTGAGATTTGAACCTCGATCTCCCTGTCATCGGCAGTCCAATCTACTGCGAGAGTAGAGACTTATACCACGCGGCCACTGAAGTGGTTTTTTATATATATTTATATATAAATAATATATATAATATATAAATAATTATATTTATAATTATTTATTAAGATTATATATACACTATAATACAAAAATATTATTAGTATTATATAGGGATAGTAATAATAATATATAAATAGGCCTATGTTTTGGTACATTAAATTTATTTTTTCCTGGCAATTTTAGAAGTAATAATTTGAATTTTAATAAAAATGAAGTGAGTTTAGTTGGTAAAATGCCTTATCGTTAGTCAAAAGTGACTGATTCAAATATCTGTCTATATTTTTAGCGCCGGGTCTTACTACCCGGTAGGATTATAGCCCTATTTACGATTTACGATAATGGGTTAGGAATAAATAAGATTGTAACTAGAGGAAGTGTATCAGCATTTACGTGAAGGAAGAGTTTAAAGATCATTTTGTAAAAATCACTCTCATTAAACCAGACCGAGATTCGAACTCCGATCTCCCCATAAACAGCGAAAGTGACGCCTTAGTTCGGCCACTGAAGCTGGTTTTATTATATTCTTTCCTAAAATAACATATCGAATTTGGTTATTGGGGTGATTTGGCATATATACACTTTACAGGATAAGCAGAGCTTTTTAAAACTGTACCTGGAATATTACCTTACCCTTTTGGTCCCCATTTGACCAATACAATTTTAGTTAATCTTTATATACCTCACATGGTAAATGTATTTATAATTATATCTTATCAATAAGTGTTCTATTTATTGCTGAAAATATATCTAAGCAGACTTCTGTGCTGGGTGTCCGGAGTTCAATCTTCGGTCCCGGCACAGATTTATCTGATTGCCAAACCCTTCCTTCACCTCTGACAAGACGTGTATTGAACACAACTTGTGAATGTATGGAATACCAGGCCTCCACCGTGGTTCGGAACCCACGTTAAACTGTAGGTTTTCTATTTAATCTCACAATAACCCTACCATTACACATTATCGTAAGTGCGTATAACCCGAACGGGTAGTAAGATGCGGTGCTAATAATAATAATAATAATAATATTAGTAATAATAATAAATATATCTAAGGTGCAGATTAAACTAACATTTATTATCCTAGCAGCGTTCCACGTCATGCCACTGAGTTTCTTAACAACCCCCTTGTTTTTAATTTATTTAATTTAGTCAAAGTCTATAAAATACCGATATTCAGATAATATAACCAGCCACAAACTGATTTAATAATTAACTTATCCCTTAGTAATATTTCATCAACGATTATATTTTGTATTCTTGCGATGAAACGATTGCAATCATCCGATGCCTCTCAGTGCTGAATTGTGCACCCCAAATGCACCCATCTATATTCTAACTTGGACAGAAAAACACCATTCAACCTTGAAAGGTTGATGAATGAAGGACATTTAAAACATGGACACTTTAATTTCCTGTTTCATTCACCCCATTCACCCCTACCAATGAATATATTTATTTTCAAATGCAAATCATGCCATGTCAGAAAAAAATAACATCAATCTCTAAGGACTTAAAAGATACATTTTTATTTTCAATGATTTGCATTTTTTTGCAAGTAGATTTTGAAGTGTAACTTTTTTTTAAGCACCGTGTCTTACAACGCGATCGGGCTCTACGCCTATTTACTAATTAATCTAATGTACTAGGTATTATTAAGTTTGAATCTAGAGGAAGTGTATACACATTTGCGTGGAGGGAGAGTGGAAAAACATTTATGGACAACCACTCTCAGTATATCCGACCGGTATCGAACAATGATCCTCGGTCATCGGAAGTCTATTATACTGTGAGAGTGACGCCTTGGACCATGCATCCACCGAAGTGGTTAGGCCTAAACATTTACGGATAAACGTATGGCCATACCTGTCCAGTTAATTACAACATAGTGCCTTTGTTTACGAAGGGTTGTAGACATTCTACGATTTTTTCGCACAATAAAATTTGGATATGAACGCTGCGGACAGTTGAATAACTTTTTAATTAAAAGTTGGATGTCAAAATAATGGAGTAAAATTACCATGTTGCTATATTTATTTTCTCTCTATGCAAGAGTGTCATATAAAGCCATGGACACTTTTTACACTACCTTATTTCAATAACTGTGACAGCTTTAAGTAACCTAATCAATCAAATGAATAAGATAGATCAAGATTATTATTGTAATGTATCCCCTCAGAGATATAATATGATTCACTCAAATTGACAAAATCTCATTTATTTGTTTTCAGAATATTTCATTTAAATCTGTTTTACAATACTTATTTGATTGATTTATTTAGCAGCTATTTATATTCAAAACAGCATTATAGAAGAACCTATCAATCATGATTTAAAATAAATTTTTATTCGGTGTGGATATTAATTAATTTAAAAATCAAATAGGGATGAAAATGCTAATATTTATTTATTTTCTTATTATATTGGAAACACATTAGCTATTGATTCTATTTACACGCAAACTAAAACCATTACTCAGTGAAACCATTAAAATCGATGTGCTAGGTAGAATGGATAAAACAGCTTATATTATTTTTTAAATAAATTATAAAATTCAAGAAATACTCTCAGCGTTGCCTGAGGGTTCTAAGTCGTTAGACTCACAGTGCACTTTGTTGCCTAACTACATGGGGATTCGCTGGATAGAGGCCCCAAACTTTGGTCAATACAATCGTGATTTATTCATAGATCTCGTAAACTTTCTTTTTACGTATTAATTGTGGCAGTGTTGGCTGGATAGGACCTGCCCCCTCACAACAGGGGTGGACTCTTCCCTTGACTTTCCAGTGACCTTGACGTATTACGTATGCCTAGCGCCAGTGTTAACTAGATTTTTGAGCCGCAGGCATGTGCGAAATCGAACAACGGGTGTTCCTCTTTCGTAAATATTGACAAACGGGTTCGTTTTAAGTATGTCAAAGGACATTTCAGAAGGCATTGCGTGTAAGAAGAGTAGCTTCAAGAGTTGTATCGAGAAATTGGTCATTTATTCAGGAGGCCGGAAACTGACTAAAGAGACAATACAGTGTATAAAGGTGCGATTAGAAACATTACCATCAAAATTATTACGCAGACTTTTCCAAGAGACTAATCTTTCATATTGCGCGTATCATAGAGCTGTCAAAAATCAAAACTGCATCCTTATCAAGGTGACCTGGCGGTCTAGGGGTAAGGTGTCAGACTTCTGTGCTGGCGGCCGGGGTTCAATCCTCGGTCCCGGCACAGATTTTTCTGATTACCAAACCCTTCCTTCACCTCTGACAAGGCATCTTGTGAATGTGGGGAATGCCAGGCCACCACCGTGGTTCGGATTCCACGTTAAACTGTAGGTCCTTCATTTCATCTCACGATCACCCTACCAATACACATTAGCGTAAGTGCCTATAACTCGGACGGGTAGTAAGACACGGTGCTAATAATAATAATAATAATGCACCCTTTTCATGTGCTTTGTGTTCAAGAATTGCTTTCGATGGACCAAGAAAAACGTGTGTGGCTTAGTTTATGATATCAAGGTTTTCGTATTCAGAATTTTGGGAGTTTGGATCTCACTTGGTTTACGGATGAAAGGCCACATGAATTCTCAAAACACAAGAAGTCCTCATACACTGCATAAACAATCTCTGCTATAAGATAAAGTCAGAGTGTGGTGTAACTCGTAGACGAATTATCATACCTATCTTCTTCTCTTTTTTTACCAAGCGAGCCGTTACATCAGAAGTCTACTTGGACATTTCCAGTGAGTTTGTAAATCAATTAACAGACTATGAACGAATTGATGGATATTTTAAACAAAATGATGCAACATATCAGATATAAAATGTCAGCATGAAAGAAAGAAATTGAAAGTTTTTTTTTTTGGAGACTGTGTAATCTCAAAAAATCTTTGACCGGCAAGATCTACAGATTTAACACCTCCTGACTTATTTATGTGGGGGTAATTGAAAGTAAGACTACACAGAAATAAACCCATCACAATAGCACTCCTCAGAGAAGCTATAAGTTAGGAGATTATTGAAGCCATTACTGAAGACACTTTAAGAAAAGTATTCCACAATTTGGTGGGTCGATGGGGAAAAGTACCTGAAGGCTGGATGGTATCATTTTCAGCATCAGTTGTGAACCGGCCCTGTTTCATACGGCTCAAGGTATGTATATGTATATATATTTTCATTACGAACTATAAATAGATATAGACTATATTGACAAATGTTTGGGGCCTCTAGCCAGCGATTAGAGCCAAGATTCGCAGCACGGCCATGTTCACTAAACATGGTTTAGTAAAGGGGGATTACCCCGCATATCTTACAATTGATCTCCACGCCAAATATTGTTGATTGCATTAATGCATTACTCTTCACCCATACCAAGAGTATTCTATCAATGATTTTCCTACGAGACATAGGCCTACAGAAAATAGCACAACGAAGTCGAAGTGATTAGATATATGAGGCATAAATAAATTATAGGTTATTATTAAAATTAATGTGAAAAGACAGCTACCAAGCTACTTTGGTTTAATTAAGGAGACTAAATGTGAGGAAGCAAATATTCTACTTTCTAATGAGCTAAAAGTTTCAAGTTCCATTCCTCCAGTTATGTTTCATAGTGATAAAATTAAATAACAGCCAAAGGACTATGTGGTTTGTCTGTTATATCACCAAGTTAGTTTGTAAGTCATATCCAGATATAGTAAGTCATTTTAGAAAGTTACTTTTAAAGTGACTTTATTTTCTTTAGTTTATAGCCATAAAATTTTCACCATAAATTACATACATCACGGTAGTGTCGTAGCTTCATATGTTCAAAATTGCAATACCAATGTTATTATTTAAGGTATATTTTACACGCTATTTTATTATTTTTAACCAAATGACTATAATTGCTCGAACATTATTAAGAAACTTGATAACAAGACTATCAATACTTATCGGCGAAAGAAAAATAACTTATTTAACCAAATTTAAATTTATATTAGATGCTCCTAGACAAACCCAGACCCATTAGCTTAGTAGAGAAATGCCAATTTCATAGCTGCACTTATAAAAATCAGCAAGTGTAAAACTAACAAATATATAGATAGGCTTAGTTATGATCAATATACATCTCTCCTACACCCTCAATCTCAGGTGGTAGGCCGGCCTTTTGGTCAAGTTGTCGGCATTGCTGGCTACTAGCCTAGTGGTCCTGTGTTCGATTCACGGTAGTACCTTAGAAATTTTCCCTGTAGAGGAATTGTTCCTATGGTCCTTATGGCCTGGCTAATTAGTATTAAGTTATGTCTAAGACTTCTACTGGCCACACATAATCATCATCGAAATCATAACTTCTTCTCATCGGTACGAGGTAACCGCAACTACATGTTGCCTCAACCGCAGAAGACGGTTAAATATCCGCCACTGCCAGCGGAAAACGATAAGTGTCTAACCAACAAACCCTAGTGGCATACGATGAAAGAAAAAAAATCGCAGGTAATAATTATCTATTTATTTTATTAATTTAAAGTAACGTATTATTTAGAAACCAAATAATTTAATATATTGTATTATCACATGATTTTTAAACGAATTAATCATAAAACATACACATAACCAAGTCTCCAGCTAGTTAATTCATCACTGTGAAAAGGGAAGCTTCAATTTATGAGACTACCGATCAATTATTTGGCAATATCGGGAATTGCATCCGAAACTCTTAGGTTAGTAGAGCTTTGTTGAGCTTAAATTAAATTCCTGAGTCATCGATTGTAAACATACTTTTGAGCTGCTTACAATAAATAAAAACACTCAACCTCAATTAGGGGAATTGTGCTCCAAGCTCCTACTTGAGTTGAACAAGAGATTATCTCATAATAAAATATTCATACTAGATCTTTCTGGTAAATAAATATATTTTATTTACTAGTGTGATTTGAGTTATGGAATTATTGATAAACCTGAATAATAATTTAAGAAAAGATTGTCGTGACTTCCCAGAAAAAAACAAAACAATACACTCACTTGATGTATCTGCCTCTTTATATGGTTCGTCAGCACAGTACACATGTGGTATGGTTTCGTAAGTAGGCCTAAAGATATCTGGTAAGCTGTATAGTGACACGAGAATTGAAACACACTTGCAGACAGTAATAAAGCAACGGACAGTGAATCCATTATCTAGTAAAGATACCATCACGCCTGTAGGGAGAACTGGACGCAGTTTCTCATTATTCCATGAAGAAGAACGTAATCTCTAATGTCCGTTGTGATTGTAATAACCCCCCTTCCCCCCTCGAAAGGTATCGAGTAAAAACAGTAGTCGCGGCACATGCACAATAGTAATAAAAGGGTTATCTGATCAGAGGGTTATTTCCCTGGACGGTCAATCGGAAGTCGGCAGAGAAAAGGGTCGAAGTGCATGTCGGGAGATAAGACTTGGTGTCAACCCTTTTTTCTATATTTATTCACTTTGTTCTGTTTGAAAGGGGAAGGGTTACAATGACTTCTAGGAGAGATGATGGTGGAGGATGAGATTGAATCGGGCGTTCGTTTAGTTGAACCTTTTACGAAGTTAAAACACCCACGAGAAATTCTGAGGGCCTAAGGACGAGTGTGTATAAGAAAATTATACACCAAGAAATTGGTAAAAAAAAATTAGTTAGAGCCTCCTTGGTAGGAATGTAAACTAAATTTAAAGATCATCTAGTTTTTTATTTGGCAGATATGAGTAACCGTGGCTGTGGTTGTGGGTAATTTCTGAGTAGTCAACACTTTCACCGGCTAACACCTTTAGACTTAATGCAACAACTAGTGAATAGAAGTCCTGGCTACGATACGACCAAAGTATCGTTCAAGAGTAAAGCATGGATCCATCTTTCTATTCCCATGTTTTCCATGTTTTCAATTAAATGAATCATCTAGTAAATTTGCGTATAACCCGAACGGGTAGTAAGACGCGGTACTACTACTAATAATAATCTAGTAAATTTTTCTGGTGATGAGGATATAGAAGCTCGAATCCCGGGTGTTTACTTTGTAAATGGTTTTCCACTCTCCCTCTCCTGCAAATGTTAATACATTTCCTCTAAACTTTTCTTCTTTATCCGTATCCTTCTTATACCATTGACGTTATCAAAATTCACAATACCCGCTTCGAAGGCCGTGTGGTCTAAGGTGCTACTTCAGTGATATACTATACTGACGATGAGAAGAGATCGTGGTTCGACCTCGGTTGGATGTATTGAGGGTGTTTTTTGATAAATTGTTTCCTACTCTTTAAACGTAAATGCGTTACACTTCCTGTAAATTCAACCTTACTTATCCCTAAATTAGTACATACGCGTATAACCCATGGATAGAAATGGATAGAAAGACGTGATTCTAAAAAAAAATTGCACATTCCCCGGATTGGTAAAATACTACTGCTAGGAAATAAATATCATTAAGAAAAAATCAAACCATTATGAAAGGCTAGACATACACTTTATAGAGGAACCACAGTTGAGATATTAAAGACTCAAACAATAGAGTGTATCCCTCTTAGGTGGCTGCTTAGTCTAACGCGCTACTCTCATGTTAGACTAGGCTGCCGATGTCAGGGAGATCAAGATTCGAATCTTGGTCGGGTGTATTGATGGGTTTTTTCCTAAATGGTTTTCCACTTTTCCTCCACTCAAATTCGAGTAAACTTCCTCTAAATACGATCTTCCTTATCCCTAAACAATTAGTGTAGTTAGTAGATAAACGTATAACCATAACGGTTAGCAAGGCGTGGTGCTAAAAAAAATATAGTGTAGCTTCGTTTATTTAATGAGCTGCATACGGTCTCAAATAAGAAATCTCTAACTACTTTAGATTAATATTATTAGTATCATTATTAGCACCACGTCTTACTACCCGTTCGGGCTATGCGCACTTACGCCAATGTGTAATGGTAGGGCAATTGTGAGATGGACTGGAGGACCTACAGTTTTAAGTGGAATCCGAACCACGGTGGAGTCTGTTAGGTACTTAAGAAAAGAAGAATGTGTCTATCTTCATAATATTATGAGTTCACAAACATAACAGTTGATTAAGCGAGAAAATAGATGCACTATTACACTCGAACCAGAAATCGTAAATTAGTGCTGTTCTGTATTCTTCACTTGAAAACAACAAAATGAATATAAAAAACACAATATTTTGTGGTATTTTCTTAAATATTGGTCTCAATTACATTTTATTCTAACGAAGAATACGAAATAATTACACCCGTTGAGACGTCTGGTTTGAGCTGTTCTATCGTGAGACCTTTCTAATCCACTATAGATTGTGGTTAAAAGAGTTACCTGTAATATTTAAATTAATTTTAAAAATATATATTTATTTCCTAGGGAACTTATGGGGTTTGAGCTATACACGTTGTTCATGTAAACATGTGTAATGTGACTTTCCACCTGTTTACCCTATACTCCATGTTGTGAGCCCACAATCGAGCTATACTGATCGAGCAGCCGCTATTGTTAGCAATTATAGTGCCAACATTTGCGGATAAAGGGTGTCAAGTGGTCAGCACAACGCGCCGTTATGCTCAGTTTTATAAACCGGAGCTGCTGCTTCTTTATTCAAGTAACTCTTCAATTGTACTCACAAGGCTGAGCTTGACCCTGTTATAGACCCACTGCTTCACAGATAGATTTTAGAACGCTGGGGATCGAATATTGGACCTCTGGTTCCGGAGCCAGGAACTCTGACCACTAAACATATTTATATTCTTCATTTTTATAATTTGAACAGTAATATAAAGGAGTGACCTGCGTCGATAACCGATTGTATTAAATTTCAAGCTTATCTTCTTGGTTTTCTGGGGACTGTGAGACGAGGGTTCGTATACTGGCCCTGTGTACTGAGGCTTTTAGATTATAAATTGGTTTCCCATACTCCTCCTAAGCCTTATCGTCGCTTTATTAGGGGAACCTTTTGTGTGTGTGTATTTGTACAAGATATTTCTTTTCGGGAAAGACACATTTTCACAACTTTTGGTTTAGGGATTAAGAAGTTATAATATGTATTAGGTGTACCAGAATTTGCGTGGGGGAGCGAGCATCGAAAATAATTTTGGAAAAATTAAGCCACAGGACACCAAACAAGGATAAGAACCCTGATCTCCACTTCACCATTATTTAAGTCTATTGCGAGAGGGACGACTTAGTCCATTCAACCACTCATGTGGTTATCAATAACGTAACTTAAATACGTACTGTAGGTCTAGGGGGAAAATATAAACTCTAGGAAGACTTCTAGAAAAATAACATATAATATTGTTCAAATCTTCATTTATGATTTACTTTTGTGTATTTCTGTAAGCTGTTTCATGTAAAGAATATTAAATTATCTTATTAAAAGTATTTATAATAATATTCAAGTAAACATTAATCATGCGAAAGCTACCAAGATTATTCAACTAAGATTAAATATCATTTTGACCACCAACCGTTTATAAGGTGATTATCAAACCCATTATATCAATACAAAGTAATTAAATGTATGTGATTTATATCTCATTTGTTTCCTCCAACACAGTGACCACGAATATTCATCAGCATGCTAATCTGAAACGTGACATCTTTTAAACAATAACAAGCCGTTAATATCGTATGCACTTTTAACCGGCCTGTCATCGATGGTAAACGTGCGGATTTATCGTTCATTTAGTGAGACGCACGTGAAAGAACCGTAAGTGTATAGTTCGTAGGTCATTTACAAGAAAATTAAGCAATCGGGGAACGCCTTCTTGCGTCAGGCTGACCGAGTCACGTATTGGCCGATAATTAGAGACCATATTAGCTGTCAAGTTGCCCACCCTTCGGTGACACAAATTATAGCTCCACGAAAACGGAGGTGGGGGACATCTTTGATTCCATATATTCGTGTGAATGAGCATCGCATCTCAATACTAAAGGGGGTGTGAGGGGGTGAGAAGGGATGGAGGAGGGGTTGGCCTTTTGGTTCGGGGATGGTGAGAGGTGAGGGGGGGGGGGGGGGAACGTACCTAATTTCCTGTCCCTCTTCTTGGGTTTCCGCTCTGTCGGGCCGAGTTCGAAGGAAGGGGGGTTGGGGNGGGGGGGGGGGGGGGGGGTGAACGTACCTAATTTCCTGTCTCTCTTCGTGAGATTCAGATCTGTCGAGCAGAGTTAGTAGGAAGGAGGGTTGGGTGGTCGCTTGACTGGGATATACGTGGGGGGTGGGGGGAAGTGTTCCACACTAGGTAATGTCCACTGGGCGATTGCTATTGTGACAGTTGGAGGATATTGCGACGTGGAGAACAGGGTTTGGGTTTGAAATGGGGGAGGATAGGGGGGGGAGGAAATTCACACATGAACGTGGTTCAACTACTGCTGAACTCGATGGAGGAATATTAGCAGATATATTCATAGCTTTGTAGTGGTGTGGGGTTAGTTGGCGTTGACAGTTTCATTAGTGGGTTATTTCCTGTCTGAATCGGTCTACATCATTTTTTTTTTAACAAAAATTGGTACTATAAATGAGAATCAAATTTCCACTGTAAACAAGTATTACTAGTAAATAAGGCCATTTAATTACTTGGTCGTTAGCTAGGAGACTGTTAGTTTACATTTTGTGAATTAATAATTACTTATTTCCAATCTAAATGAGTGTGGAAATATAACTTATTTTACATCAGAATTTAATTTTGTTTTATGGTGTAATAATTTTTAAAACTACACAAAATTATTAGAAGAAAAATAAATGATAATATAGCACTAAATAATTTTATGGAAAATTCTACTTTGATGAATATACATGATTAATTTTATTGTTCAGTTTGTATCTAGTTTTTTTTATTTTTACTTTGCTCATAAATTCGACCTGCAACTTGGTCAACGCGTAAAATAAAAGTGAATATTTTATTCTAGTTTATATCAAACAATTAACTTATATTTTGTAGCTGTTTTCCCCATAAATCGTATGCTTAATAAGTAACTCTCCAGAATGTATATTCCGTTGACATTTATGTATAGTTGAGTTTAAGAAAGGATCATATCATCGTATCACTATAGTAATAATCTTATATGGCAGTTCAAAAGGTTTTAAAAATCTAAATTTCATATGTTCTTACGCCAACCTATATTTTCTGCCTTTATCAACTTTGACTGATCTAAAGGAAATATAGTGATTTTTTTTATCGATATTATCTTCTCTGATTTTTTTTCTGCATATTTCCTAAACTGTCTCCTTCGCTGATAATCTTACTGTATTAATGTAGATCTTTCTATAGAGTGGGTGACCTGGTGTTCTTGGGGGAAGGTGTCGGACTTTTTTGCTGGGGTCCGGGGTTCAATCCTCGGTCCTGACACAGATTTATCTGATTACCAAACCCTTCCTTCACCTATGACAAGACGTGTATTAATCACAACTTGAGAATGTGTGGAATGCCAGGTCTCCGCCGTGGTTCGGAACCCATGTTAAACTGTAGGTCCTCCATTTCATCTCACAATCACCCAACCATTACACATTAGTGTAAGTGCATATAACCTGAACGGGTAGTAAGACGCGGTTCTAATAATAATAATAATAATAATAATAATAATAATCATATACAGTGAGAACTAGATTCACATTCTAGTTATATTCTGAAATATTTAAGGAGGCTTGTACGAGTATCATTTGCTTACTCTCTACAATCTAAAAGTTATTGTCTACTTTTCTCAGAAACTACATAAAATATCATGACACTCACTTCGGTGACCGCATGTTCTAACGCGATACTGTCACAGTAGACTATACTGCCGATTGCGGGGAGATCAAGGTTCGATTCTCAGTCAGGTGTACTGAAAATTGTTTTCCAATATCCCTTCACACAAATGCGGATACACTTCCTTTAAATATAACCATCCTAATACTTAAACACCATTAGCGTAATTTACATATATTATCGTAAGTGTTTAACCCGAACGGGTAGTAAGACGTGGTGCTAAAAAAAGGGCATTTACCAAATTAATTATCACTTCATAAGTTCTTTACTATAAACGTATTACAAACGGTTTGCTTAAAACTTTTTTTTTAATTCAATACAATTGAATTAAATAATTATTTTATTAGAGACAAGTCTTTCTTCCTCCTATACTTACTTTGAACCTCTTTTTTGTTTCTATATTGTATCGGTGACCTGGCGGTCTAGGGGTAAGGTGTCAGATTTCTATGCTGGCGGCCGGGGGTTCAATCCTCGGTCCCGGCAAAGATTTATCTGATTACCAAACCCTTCCTTCACCTCTGACAACACGTCAAACTGTAGGTCCTCCATTTCATCTCACAATCACCCTACCATTACATATTAGCGTAAGTGCGTATAACCCGAACGGATATAGTTAAACGCGGTGCTAATAATAATAATAATAATAATAATAATAATAATAATAATAATATATTGCATCACATCAGGTGAAATGTCCCCTCAACTTTTCCATTCATGTCACTGCCAATAAGGTTACTCCTACTATCACGAATAGTTGGGTCACCTTAGAATATTCTCTCCCCTCACACTGTTTTAGCGGTAAAGGGATTAAAAGACTTGCGCAAATAATATTCCTATACAAATTGTTAGTGGAAAATATTGAATAGAGTTTGTAAATAAGGATCAAACAATAATGTAAAATTTCCTTGAGCGTGTTTTGAATTCCACGCCATCTATTATTCTAGTTTGGACTTACATTTTCTGAGCTGCATTGTGTGTGCGATCCATCAGACACCTATATTCGTCAGTTTGTTTCTTGAAAACACTATTTATTCTTTGTGAGGTTTGTTAGTAGCCACCAGTTAGCTTATACTTTCTAAACGTTACTCACGTTTCTCTCAGTTGGCCCCATCATATTTTAAAAATAGCCAACAATGTGCCTTTAGAATATTGAGAGCATCCTTGCTTCGTATGGTAACTATTCAAACCAATCCTCTCTGTGTTTAACTCTAACGTGTGTGTTTATTCCGGTAAAATCAGTTATACAAATCTCCGACTCAGTTTTTTAGTCCTGGGTGTGAGACTTCTGGTGGTGTGACTTTGAACTAAAAATTAACCCAGGTAATCGAGGGTTTGCAATGTAAAAGTGGTCTTAAAGATAACACGTAGATCATCTCTGGCTTAGCTCTTGGTATAGTGGGATGCATTACTGACTACTAATCTAGAGGTCCTGGGCTTGATTCCCGGGGCGACCTTAGTTATTTTACTCGAGGGGGAATTAGCCCTATGATCACCATGATCTGGTTAGTTATGATCAAGCTAGGTTTAAGATTTCTGTCATCACATAATCATCAACACCATCATCATCATCATCCAATGAGGGTGATGTAACAACACTTACATGGCGTACCAACCTCAAAAGGTTACATATCCACCCCTGTCAGTAGAAAACCAAGAATGTCTAGCCAACAAACCGTGGTGGCATACGCAAAAACAAACAAAAAACAAAACAAAATGGGACCCGGTCTGACAAATAAGTTTAAATTTAAATAAGATAATGTGTTAAAGTTGAAACTTGCTCAGGATATCCCTGTTTTAAAATCTAATTCTACTAATTATTTGTAAATCACTTCCACCAACGATGCGCGAGAGGGTTACCAGATACCTTCGCTGTAAAACACCCATGTTCTCAAAATATGCTTGGTATAAACATTTTCATATACTGAATTGTTTGCCATTTTGAACCTAAAAACAGACAAGGATTCATTTTTAAAAGCACTATGTAAAGCGAATGTTATTTGTCAATCATGGTGTAATATAATCGATAAGGTAGTTAATCCTAAATAAAATTAATAAGAACTAATAGTTAGGGCCTTATGCAAGAACTTGACTAAGTGGATGTTTGGTTGACACTAGCGTGGGTTTGCTTACGTCATAATAAGTTAAAAGGTGGAGTGATATAGTGTACTCAGGACCACACTATAAGCCCACTAAGCATTCACTATACGTTCTTGCATACCGCCCCTAGTGTTGGGGGAATCGCTTTAAATCTACCTTTTTTTTCTCAGCAGAGAAATAAATTGAATTAATATGCTCGATGTCTCCGACATAAAATTAGGAAATTATCAGGAAGAGATGGACCACTAAATAGCTTTTTAATCTATTGTTGTAGAGAAGGTGCCAACCTCTGCTAAACTTATAATAATGGATGAAATGCAACATATATTGAATCACCCCAATTTAACCATAAATCATAGTGGTAACAGACTATCTCTATCTGGTCCCCGCATGTTCCTAATCGCGTTGTGAAATCTCACGCATAAATAGACCAGAATTTTCAACAGAGGTTGTCTTCAGCCTCGTTTGGGGAAAAGCATTCCATTTTAAGATTAACAATAGTGGGTATAGAGAGTACTGTACATAGACATTGTATGAATCTACTCGATAATGTTTAAAAACATTATTTCCTATTTGTAACAACTGTCACAAGTGGTAACATTCAATAATTAGCATGACTCACCACTAATCATTTTCTCATTTATAATTTTTCTTTTTATTATTCAAAACACTAAACCATTTTGAATGGTAATATTTTTCCTTTTTTTAAAAATTTATATGCTGGCGGCCGGGGTTCAATCCTCGGTCATGGCAAAGGTTTATCTGATTTCCAAACCCTTCCTTCACCTCTGACAATACATCTTGTGAATGTGGGGAATGCCAGGCCTCCACCGTGGTTCACCTCCACCGTGGTTCGGATTCCACGTTAAACGGTAGGTCCTTCATTTCATCTCACAATCACCCTACCACTACACATTAGCGTGTATATAACCCGAACGGGTAGTAAGACGCGGTGCTAATAATAATAATAATTTAATGTATTGCCATATTATCTACACACTTTTTGAAAGTTACGGAAAGGACAAGGTACCCATTTGGTTATGTCAGATGAAAGAATATAAGTGCAATAACAGGAGGGGAATTGTAGGAGGAATTTAACTTCTAAAGGGAATGAGGAGAAAGGTCTATTGGTAGGGATGGAAGGTAATGGAAGGCTAGACGTGGGCGGTGATATTGATGGGTAAAGTGGAACACGAGACAAAGGATAAGTCTCAATGAGAGCGATAAAAAAAAGTGAAGAGGTACAAATGGGGTTAGAGAGACAAAGACAAATTATTTCGTTCAAATTGTCTGATTCCCACCGAAATTTGATATTTAAAGCATTAATTATATTACTTCATTGTATCACGTTTTGAATAATGCGGTGAAAAACAACATTACTGATGAACCTGCTATCTGAAACAATTTATTATTTATTCATTTAATTAACTTTTAATAAAAATTGCAATAATTAATTAATTTTTTTTTTTTTTTACAAATTTGATTAATGAAAATGGCTTTTACTTTTACTTTTGGAATCAAAACAAAAGTGAAATTGATAATATATACTCGTTCAAATGGCATTTATTTTATTTTATTATATTAAATATTTTTTTTACTTCTCTTTTTCTTGGATATCCTTTTATCACATTCTCTCATTAGTATAGTATCATCAAGTGAACAAGCGAAAATCTTCAACCGTGTAAAGCCGTACAACCTGTCAACTAGAGTAAAAAAAATTTTTAGGGGGGGTTAAATAGACGAAACCTTCTTAACGAGGTGAAATGATTGATAGTCAGTCACCTTCCCTGTCTACGAAGAAAGTTATATATATGTTTTTTATGTAATACGTCGGACGAGTAAAGGTTTATTAAGCGTCGGGGGGGNGGGGGTGGGGGGGGGGGGAAGGTTAAAAGGTTAGGGTATCTGGGGAGGAGAGGGGGGGAGGGTAAGTTTTGTGATTTATCAAGGCAAACCGTTATTATTAAAGCGACATAAAATGGGTGAGACTCGGAGAAGGGGATGGAAGCGAATCATTAATCAAGCCGACGTGTGATTCATATTGTCCTCAAATAGAAGGAGATTGAGAGATTGTAACACGAGTGTTTGTAAGGTATTGATTAGAGGGTAACACCGTGAACTAGGTTCGTACATTTTGTTGGGCTACACCAGAATATCCCCTCTTTATTTATTTTTTTGTCGAACAAATCATCGATTTGATTTCAAACACTTATTACTTCATATATATATATTCATAGATCCTATGTTCAAAGACAAATAAAAACGAATGTATTGGTGTGTTACCCATATCGGTGGTCGTATCGTGTGTGGCGTTCACACAAGTTTATACTGTATTGTTACTGATGGGGAGATCAGGGTTCAAATACTGGCTGGAGGTACGTGGGGTGTTTTTTTTCCTAGATGGTTCACCAATTTTCCTGTACTCAAATGTGAGTGCATTTTTTCTAATTCGGTATCGTTATTGTCCTTACCTTGGTGGTGTAAGTACTCGTTTATCCCAAATGGGTAGTAAGACAAGGGGAATTATTTTTTGTATTTTTTTAGCACCGTGTTTTACTACCCGTTCGGGTTATACGCTTATGTACTAATTACGTTAACTGTTTTAGGAACTATAAAGGTTTTACTAAGTGTAAATGTACCCGAATTAGTGTGGAAGGAGAGTGCACAACCGTATTTGAAAAACCACCCTCAGTACACCTGACTGCGTAGTTGGCTAACGCGCTTGTCGTGTTGAGTCTGACTGCTGAGGACGGGGAGATCGAGGTTCGAATCTCGGTCGGGTGAATTGAGGGTGGTTTTTCCTAAATAGTTTTACACTCTCCCTCCACGCAAATGCGGGTTTACTTCCTCTAATACAACCTTCCCAATTTCTAATCCATAAGAGTTATTAGTACTTAAAGCGTATAACCCGAACGGGTAGTAAGACGTGGTGCTAAATATTATTATTATACACCCGACTCAGATTCGAACCTCGATCTCCCCGTCATTAGCAGTCCAGTCTATTGCTAGAGTAACTCCTTGGAACCATGCAGACACCGAAGAGGGTATTAGTGTTGTTAGATTGATAGTCCGGACGGGTTTAATTAAAGACGTAGGGCACAGAAAACACTAATTTAATATCTGTATAATATATATCATAATATTCTTTTTCTCTTGTTGATAGAAGTATTTAGACTTAAAACTGCTAGTACAACCAAATAGAATGAATTTTAAAATTAATCTAATCTGCAAAATATTATTATATTCTTTAATATTTATTGATCTAAAATTATATTTTAAGTGTCATAATTATTAGTAGAACTAGCATAGTGAGGCTTTGTTTTAACTTGACCGTTTGTCATATCATCTGTCTGTGTAGCCGGATGTCTGGAGATTTGTTACACGATGATTGACAAATGCATGGATCAATTAAATGCAATTTGGCAGAAACATTCTTTGAACCTAGGCTCTTATATAAAAGCTATGTATGTATTTTTTATTATATTGGTGAGATCTGGTTTCTAGATTAATAAAATAGGGTACGTATATTTATAAAATGTATTATCTTAAGTTTTTTTAGCGTGAATACATACTTTCAAAAAAATATTTGATTCATATTATATACTATTTTATATTTGATAATTTAACATTTGTTCTTATAAAATAATAGTTACCTTGGTTAAAACTTTAAAACTATGAATCTTGTTAAAGTTATAAAATAAAAACCAATTGAAGACAATACTTTCGTAAAATGAAATTTTTATTATTAATTTCAAATTTAACATGCGTACTTTAAAAAAAAATTGAAGCCACCGTTCAAAATTTCATCAAATACTCGTACGTCAACATCGTAAATTCCCCCTATTTTCCCTTTTTTTTCCCCTTAATTTCTTTTCATTGTGACAGTGTTGTCCTGTTGCGTGGTGTTGCAAGATTTAGGGAGACCTCAGTTTAAGGGTATCATGGTATGTATTAAACAAGTTGGGGGTGGGTTAGGGGTTGCAAGACGAAGGGGTGAGTTAGGGTAGCGAGGTGATGAATGTGTAGTATTCTCTGGTGTTCTAGGCAACCCCCCGTGTAATAGGAAAATTCCCTACTTCTTTAGGGTGGCTTGATAGAAAATATCCCGTTTGCCAAGCAAGGGAATTTTTATAGAATAGATTTAAAGGAGAAGGTAGTATTTTATGCTTTCTTTTATATGTAAAAACAGTTAGGTCATGATCATATATTATTTCAAATTGTATATACATATATATTTTTTATTACACAACCCACGTCTTACTACTAGTACGGTCTGATTTCATTTTTACTCTAATGAGATAGGGATGAGAAAGGTGGTATTGAAATAATGTTTACCCATCTGATATTAATTGGTTCTATCTGGTTTACCAGTGTTAGGTTCGAGTCCCGGTCAATGTTTATTTATTCTTTACTAAATTGTTTCCTATTCTCACTAAAATCAAATAATGCTTATCTTCCTTTGAATTCTACCTTTATAATCCCTAATCAATTATTGGGAATATGCAAAGTACCCGGAAGATTGCTAAGATACGAATCAAAGAAAGAATAAAAAAATACAAATATATTTTATGAACAAGAAAAATACGAAGCATATATATATATATATATTTTTTTTTTTTGCTAGAAATAATAAAATTGATTACCTTTATTTTTAGATGGTATGGAGAGTTAATTTATTTGATTCAAAATACAATATTGTACACTACTGTGGTCTGCTACTTCCTCACGAACAATTTTCTATTATATATATATATATATATATATATATCCTGCTTTGACCTGGTAGTTTAGCCGTCCCTTCATGGCAGTACGTGTTGGCCAAGAAACAATACGTTATGAAAAGAGAGAGAGAGAGAGCCCTTAGCAAGCGGCAAAGCGGGCTAGCTAGACTCCGGCGTGGTTCCGAACATTACCGTCAGGAGCACGCTACTCTCGCTTTGATTCATGGGAGATGTGGAGCGGACCAATACCACCAGGGCTCGTATTACATGAGGGTAAACTGTTCGTGTCACCTCCATTAGAACCATTGTTCTCTTGTCTCGTTTTACCCCGTGGCATCTCAAGTTAGACCGAAAACTGGGTTGGAAAACTTTGGTGAACTTTACTTTAAAACATTTCTTAAGCGCCTACGTAGCAAACAAACGCACGCACAAGGTTCTAAGTTTGAATCTTAAGAATATAAAGTAAGCGTTTTATTTCTCCGATCATTGCCAACATATGACAAATATTGTCTTGCAGTTCACTTGCACACCCACAAAAAGTTATTTTATTAAATCGTTTGGATCTGATAATCCTGGCGGTAATATGAGAGGTCCTGTTTAAAGAGGAGTGTTGATAATGGTTTATTATTATTATTATTATTATTAGCACCGCGTCTTACTACCCGTTTGGGTTATACGCACTTTCGCTAATGTGTAATGGTAGGGTGATAGTGAGATGAAATGGAGGGCCTACAGTTTAACGGGGAATCCGAACCAGGGTGGAGGCCTGGCATTCCCTACATTCACAAGTTATGATTAATACACGTCTTGTCAAAGGTGAAGGAAAGGTTTGGTAATCAGATAAATCTGTGCCGGTACCGAGGATTGAACCACAGACTCCAGCACAGAAGTCCAACACCATACCCCTAGAGCACCAGGTCACTTTTTTATTTAGCTCAATTGAACCAATAATGATATTGAATAATTGAAATCGATTTAGATTCAAATTTGGAATAATCTTTTTTTAATTATCTATATCGTTTTTAATAGTTTTATTGGAAATCATTTGAAATAAGAATTTTGATAATCTTGTTTATTAATAATTTAAAATTTACCTTGTTACAGAATTTTATTTATTTATGCAGTTAAAGTTAACTTTAGAGCTATACCTCTCCAATTCGAAACAATTGCATCAAAATTTAATATTGGACAACTATGAACTATAATTAGAGTAATTAAACAACTTTACAACTAGTGCTTGGTCAAAATCTCAAACGTTTGTTTGGTTATTGACAAGAGTAGACAGAAAGCTACTGCCAGCCAGACTCGGTGGCTCGCTGGTATCCAGACATTATTAGACCTTTGCGATGTGGCAGCAGACCACAGCTTTGTACCGCTGCAAATTCTCGCGACACCTCCCTAATTCTCTATCTTACTCTACATCCCTTTCTCTCTGACGACAAATAACCTTTGGGGGTTTGCCCAAGAGTTCTCCTTCGTATCGAAACCCTCTGCCAATACATCCTTTATTTATGAGGAACGAAATATGTTTACAGAAATACATATATATTTAATTATTACATAATAACGTTTATATTTTAATAAGTAATAAATATCCTGTAACATAATGTGATGTGAAAGGCTATTGAATATTCTTAAATATACTTCCCATAGATTTGATTAGATTATTGATTAGATTTGGCTTGTGGATTACTTTTAAAATTCAAAGTGAAATCAAAGATAAAGTTAAAGCTAAGGTGTTTGTGGTCGTTACACAACACTTGTTTCAATTATATATAACATACATTAAGGTAAACAGATTATTATTATTATTATTATTATTATTATTATTATCACTGCGTATTACTACCCGTTCAGGTTTATACGCACTTACGCTAATGTGTAATGGTAGAGTGATTGTGAGACGAAATGGAGGACCTACAGTTTAACGTGGAATCCGAACCACGGTGGAGACCTGGCATTCCCCACATTCACAAGATGTCTTGTCAGAGGTGAAGGAAGGGTTTGGTAATCAGATAAAGCTGTGCCGGGAGCGAGTATTGAACCCAGGACCCCAGAATAGAAGTCTGAAACCTTACCTCTAGACCGACAGGTCACCCCGAAAGGTTTAGAGGGAAAAAAAGCATATCACACTATATTCTCATGCTATAATAATACTGGCGTGCTTGGGTTGCATCAATCTTTGACTCAGTTTGTGAAAGAGTAGCCAGTACTAACGTACAGTTGCCTGGGGGACGTTTCAATTTACTAATCGTACATCCTTTTCATTGAGGCTCTTTCCATGTCCCGATGTAATGAGGGGATGATGATATTGCATATGATGAGGTAAAGCCAATAGGTATATTAACTCGACTTAGGCCTAATTAACCAAGCTCTAGTGACCAATTGAATTAGTCCCTTTTCGATAAGAAAAAAAAATTCCCCACCACCAGCTGGGAATTGAACCCGAGACCTTTTATACCACGAAGCCAGTTTGCTTACGTTATAGATGCCTCTGATTACTAGTCGTTGTTAAAATAATGTTTATTACATGTACTAAAAGTGATTATGTGTTTAAATAGGTTTATATTGTGTAAAAGATTTTTTTTTCTTCGAAATATTTCGAAGATGATAAGGTTGTTGGGGGTATAGAAGTCAAAAGAAAGGATATTTAACATTCAGCTTCGAAATTTTGAAGCTATACACTCCCTCATTGATTATTTTGTACATCGAATAAAATAAACTTTTAAAAATAAGCTAACTGTTTGAGATATTTTAACTGTATTGTACTTAAATTAAAATAAAATAACTGCTTTATTTATTTAAAAAATATGTTTTCTTTTTGTTCATATCAGTTCTTTAAGAGTTTTTTTAAGTAAATAGTCAATATGGCGCAACTTTCATGACAATATGTATCAATACTTGCCGTTTATATAATTTAAATGAATGTTGTACATAAACCATATTTGCATGTGTTTTAAAATGAACTTTTTAGATACATTTTGGGAGTTCATATATTATTCCCTTGTAAAGGTTTTAATGTTACCCTCCATTTTTAGAGTGACCCTTTTTCTCATTAAATTAAAATTAAATTTATGACATATTAGAAAATTAAAAAGAGAAAGAACAAAATAAAAAGTAGAGGGGAAAAAAATGAAGATATTTTACTATTAGATAATATTCAAAGAGATTCTACATCCACATTAGTTCCTCTTTGATAACGAAGAGAAGGGGATAAGAGAAACTGGAATTAATAAAAAAATATCATGAAAAACTCTTACATTAGGAGGAATTAACGCTGCACATAGTAGACACGGTAGGAAAAGGGGAGGGGGGGTGGCTATTATTAGCTTTTCCACTGCTGTGTTCTAAGGATGGGTTGGATGGAAAATGAACCTACTGATGAGTAAGCTACGGACTTTAGAGACCTCATAGGGTACGCTGAAAGATGATGTCAGGAGGATATATGTCTGGTCTCCTGGAGTTTATTCATGGTACAAAGAAAATAGGAATAGTCAATGCAAATCTATTGATTTTGATCTTTGAGAGTATAAAAGTTTAGAGGGTGGATTTATTTGTGTTTGCAAATGGTAGTTATATTTACTATAAATACCCGCAAACCATTATGGTATATCTTAATTTTTTTAACCCTGTGTCTTACTACCTGTTAAGGTTGTACGCATACGTACTAATTACGCTAATGTGTTAACGACGAGTAAGGTTGAATTTAGAGGTAATGTACATATTTTTGCGTGGAGAAAGAGTGGAAACAATTTGAAAACAAAAAGACCAACAGTAAAGTAGACCGGGATTCGAACCCTGATCTCCCTCTAATCGGCAGTATAGTCAATTACGAGGATACACCTTAGACCCTGTGGCCACCAAAGCAGGTTAAGTATCGATTATATACTTACAACTTAAAAATAGTTTATTGTCATTACGAAACAAATAAGATATTTTTTTAAATCTATACTCTTATAATAAGTTTAACCAATAATATTGTCAAAATTAGTGTATTGGACTATTCTTGCATTCAAAATAACTTGTATTTACTATCACTTTTATTATTATAAGTTTACACTATCAATACCCTAAACAAACATTTCACAATCCATACTTAAGTTTGGTTTAGCGCCATAGGTCTGGCAGATCAAAGGTTATGTTTCATTGCAAGTTCAAGTAGTGAGATGTATTATTTTTATTATTATCAAAACTAATCCGCATGCCAAATCGGCTATATTATCGATAGATACGTCGCTACTCAATCTGCTTAAAATATTAGTATCTATTCTCTACTGCTATGAGCAAAAATGCTTCTAAATTATTAGATAATAGCTTGCTGTCTTTTGTTGGGTTTTTCAAAAATTTTAGTTTTAAAAATAATAATTCACACGCTTCTTGTGTAGATTACAAAGCTATAGTTACAGTCAGTATTCACTTAAATGATTCTGTTTGGCTTTAAGAGATTGTTTATAAAATCACCAAGAAATAACAGCCGTGATGGTTTTACAAAGCTAGTTTATTTCATCACAAATTATATATCATGATCCTCTTTGGACTATCTCACTGGGCTTTTTGACTAAAACTTAATAAAAATAATCATTTATAATTGTATGGATGGACTTGTTTAAGTTTAAACTTGTTGCGGCAGCCCAAATTCAAACCAACCAATCGGGATGTTTCTCGGTGTCCTAGTGGCCGAGTCCACCCATGTTATGCTTCATTAACACTAAAAAACTATGTTTTTCTAACATTTATTTCCTAACTAATCATTTTTACCATAAATACTCTCATCATAACTCTTTTTCCGAAGGCCCTTAAAGTCTTATTTTTTACTTCGCAATCAATATCTTGAACCTATGTTTGGGTTATCATTGACACCATAAAATAGTTTTTTTGAGCCGCCGTCGAAAGAGGCCAAGATAGTAGTATATAAATCCGTGCTAACATCAACATTGTTTAATGGATTCGAACCATGGGTTTGTCAGGAGAAACACAAGAGCAAGGTAAATTATCATTGAATGAGATAGCTAAGAAATGTATATGGCAAAACTATTATGAACAGAGTTAGTAGTCAAAGGGTTCTGAAGGAGTGTGGCTTGAAAAGAAATCCAATGGGTCAATGTGAAAGAAGCGTCTTACATTAGTTTGGGAATGTTGAGAGGATGAGTTCGGATAGTGACAAAGCATATATATATATATAT
>CABFOW010000994.1:106214-163293 GCA_902141385.1 Timema californicum
TATATATATATATATATATATATAGGCATAGTGTGAGGATCAAAAGGAAAATGTAGGCTATGGAAGACGTGGTTAAATGTTGTAGATTAATGTGTGAACAGGAGAAATATTAAGAATTTTAAGAATAAAAGAGCATATATGACTCTGTGTGTGGATGTTGTTGAAGCGATGGGAGTATACAAGGATGAGGATGTGTGGAGAAAGTTAGTGAAGATGTATTGAGTATGGAGATGTTTTTGAAGTAAATGCACAGTTTCTTGCCTAACCCGTAAGGGCACGGCGTAATTATGTATGTATGTCTGTATACATGTATGTATGTATGTATGTATATATGTATCTATGTATGTATATATGTATGTATCTATGTATGTATCTATGTATTTATGTGTGTATATATGTAGATATATGTATGTATTTATGTATATATGTATGTATTTATACATATGTATATATATATATGTATGTATAAATACTCTTGGTTTGCCAGGAAAACCCTCAAAATAAATTTTTTTTCTATCAATATCATTAGGGGTTAGTGTTCTAAAGTGTTTGGAGACCACTTTCATAGATTATAATGCGTTCAATATAGAATAATATAAAAAAAAACTTGATTTCCGTAAACTCCTGAAGTAATATAATTGCCTTCTAGTTCTTGGTTCGCGGAATGTTGGGTCTTGCGCGTGCTTCGCTCGCCACCTTCAACCCTTAGCTCCCAAAAGTTCACAGAGATCCGCACTACAATACGTCTGAACCCTCTCCATACGGACCCTTTTCCACGACGTGTAAGACAGAGAAAGAGCGTTTGAGGGGAAATAGACATGAATGTTTTACGTCAACATAGGGACTTCAACTCCCACCACCTACCCCCTACCCCTATCTTCTCTCTCTTTCTCTCAACCACTTTTTCATCTACTCCCACCCTTTCGCTACCCATGCCATTCTATTTGACTTGTATTGTGCCAGAATTGAATTCGGAAGGTCGCCGTTTTCATCCCAGTCCATTCGCCCCCAACCCTCACCCTTCTTCTCCCCTAAAACCCCTCCATCCCGTGTCAAGTTTCCACCCTGTGAACTGTCTTTCCTCTCTCTCTCTCTCTCTTTCTCTTACCATGCTTCTCATTCTCTGGAACCTCAGTGGCGTCAAACGAGAACAATCGTGCTTTTGTTACGCCTATATTCCGCAAGGATTTTCTTCTCGTGGCTCGAATACAGCATTGGAATGATCTCGACAGTACAACGCTCCCCTTTAAGAAGATATAGGACTATCACAACCCCCTACCACCGACACCTTTCTCCATCGCGTCGGTCAGGCTAGAGACGCGGCTTATATTGTCAACCGAACATTTAAGCAACCAAAACCTTAGTTTATTCCGATTAATCTAGCAAGAATAAGTAGTATTCCACGAGAAAACGGAAAAAAGTGTATATTATTAGTTAATTCAGGTGAAAAATAGATTGTATGAGAATCATTTTGGAAAGTATAGTCTTATTACTAATTTTTATAAAGAAGAGCCCTTTATAAAATACAATTACATTATTTTTTGCTGTCAAAATTAATCACCTTTTACCATATTATTAGTTTGATGGAAGAAAGAAGCGCTTGGTCTTGATTCGTTTGGAATGTATAATGCATTTGTACCAGTGGCGGTATATTATTATTATTATTATTATTATTATTATTATTAGCACCGAGTCTTACTACCCGTTCGGCCTATACGCTAATGTGTAATGGTAGGGTGATTGTGAGACGAAATGGAGGACCTACAGTTTAACGTGGAATCCGAACCACGGTGGAGGCCTGGCATTACCCACATTCACAAGATGTCTTGTCAGAGGTGAAGGAAGGGTTTGGTAATCAGATAAATCTGTGCCAGGACCGAGGATTGAACCCCGGCCACCAGCACAGAAGTCTTGACACCTTACCCCTAGACCGCCAGGTCACCTACCAGTGGCGGCATAAAGCCTCAACCGAGCTACCGGTGGCTGTGATATCAATGATAGCTCTTAGTAACCTATTATATACACATATCCATCACATACTTTTCCTTAAATATGAGTGAAGAATTACCCTGAGCAGGGGAGCATGGTGGGAGGGAGGAGCAGTGGTACAGCATTGACGAGCTAAGCCTAAGGTCCGGGTTCTATTCTAATAATCAGGAGTCATTATTCAATTCATTCGAATATATTATTATTGTTGTATAAATCATTCTAACATTTCTGGTACCCCTATTTTGATTTTTAAATGTTTAATCCCTTTTGGTTTTATTTAAAAAAAATATCGACCATTTATTGTACTTAACAAAAGATGTTTTTTTTTTTTAGTTTTTGAAATTTTGAGAGTCCTTAGTGTCCAAATTTAATAATGTTCAATCCTCCATTATGGTTTAGGGTGGTCCTTAGATCTGCCCAGCAAATTTCAATCTTCTACAACACTGATAAGAAATGTATTCTTTTAATTTAGGAAATTTGGAAAACCCTGATTCTTCCCACCTCCATTTATAAATATAAAATATGTAGTAATAATTTGATTTTTTGTAGTGCTACTTGTACATTATTATTACCATATTTAATTTTTTACTTCCTTAAAGGTTTTTATTTTCTAATTGTATGCTCCCCCTTCCATATTTTTTTATTTGTGTACTGATTGAAGGTCAGATGACTCGAATTTCAATAACACCAATTACGGAATTTTGTTTACCGGTTTCGAAAACCTTAAGATGTAAAATATCTTGAAAATTAAACGGGAAATAATAATTTTTTAATTCAATTGAATAATCCATTTAGGGTCAGCTGACTGGAATTTTGAAAATAATTATAACAGGGTTGTGTTTAAATAGTTTTAAAATCTCCCGGAAATTGAACTTCATCGAAATCGGATGAACTTGATTTTTTGGCCCATAACACATGCATGGAGACTTTTTGAGGCCAGAGATTTGGCCCCTTTATCGAATTTTTCAGGTCTAGAATTTCTCACTTTATTCTCGGAATCCCAGGAAACTCTATTTCGATTTAAAACCTTTTAGATCTAAGGGAAATACGAAAAATAAACCCCTGAAAGTGAAAACAAACATACATGGCATGGATTTTATATTATAGATAGATTGTAACGATTTTTAAAATGTGTATTCCCCTCCCCCCCTATTTAAAGATGTCTGAGCTAGATACAAGCTAAAACTTAAATAAAAAATTAATTATCAACAATAATGAAATTTAAAGAACAAAACTTAATATTATTTTATCAATTTAATAATATAAAAGTTTAATTGGTTTTATTGATTCAAAATCCCATTAAAATTATATAAATTTATTGTTCCTCAATAAAAATTTTGGCTGAAGTTAATAATATTATCGAAAGAAAATAATATAATTAAAGTTTAAAATTTGCAAATAGATTTGGATTAATTGCTGTTCCTTTAGGTCCTCCATGCCTTATCCAGTTATAACAATATATCTGCAAGTTGATAAAAATATAGATGATCATTCAATATCGGGTGCTCATCATGAAAATAAATCATACTTGAAGTCCTGAGTTCAAGTTTTGTATGGAAATATTTGTCGAAGTTGTGTTGTGAAAGAAAACTTGGAATTTTGTAAATGAAAAGGTTCTATAATCTCACCCATTTGAAGATTTTATTTAAAATTTACTCCAGACAAAAACCAATATTTATACCCACATCACTTTAAATTTGTCAAAGAAGTCAAAGAAGTCAATTCCTACCGTGAATGGAATATACCCTTTTTACGCTTAAAGTAGAAACTCTCGCGGAACCTTTGTTGTTATTATTATTATTATTATTATTATTTTAGCACCGCGTCTTACTACCTATTTGGGTTCTACGCTTAACTAATTACGCTACTGGGTTAGGAATTGGGAAGGTTGGGCTTAGAGGGAGTGAACCCGCATTTGCGTGGAGGAAGAGTGGAAAACTATTTAGGAAAAACCACCCCCAGTTCACCCGACCGAGGTTCGAACCTAGATCTCCCCGTCCTCGGCAGTCGAGCTCAACACGACTAGCGCGTTAGCTAAATACGCGAACGAAGTGGGTCGGAACCTTTGTTGTACTCATATTCTATTTCCGGTGAAATGACTGATGATATTATTTTAATAAATTGTAATCATGAAGTGAATGTTTTGAATTGCAGTAAAATGTTTCAAACTATAATATTTATATTCACTAAGAAACCCCATATTACGATACGTTATATAAACTCTGCTTGGTTTAGACTCTCCACAACAAGATAAAATTACCGTTCTTTGGGATGGTAAATAATCAAAGTTGGCACACTTGTATCGTGTATCAGCCTTCTTTTGTTGCCTCATTCTTCATGCGATTGTCCTTCAAGCTCGGCGGTGACTTGTTTTCTTCAGTGAAATGAATGCTTCCTCAGAACAGCATAGAAATGTACAGCACCAAGGTAAAGTTAACAGCTAATCTTTGTTTATCTGTTCACCTTTGTTATTATTTGATGTAGTCGGTTGTAGTCTTTGGTGGGGATTGGGGAAAAAAATCGACGCGTCTTCCTAGAAAATGCATCGTCCTTGGCAGCCACGTTTTTCCATTACAAAAAATATATATATTAAATGTTTATTTAAACTAACTGGGGTGGATAACATAATAATGTATTACGAGCGTGAAAACTTATTTCGTATAAATATCGGCTCGTGATGTAAAAGATATACACAATATTTTTCACTATCGGTGTCTGATGCTTATTGTGAACCCTGATTTTATCAGGAAGTTCACTTCCGACCCGCAACATTGATTGAAAGTCGATAAAATTCGACATTATAGAAATATGTCTTATCTGATTTATTATTTATTTGAAGTAATTTGGGTGACCTGGTGGTCCAAGGGTAAGGTGTCAATCTTGTGCTGGGGGACCGGGGTTCAATCCTCGGTCCTGGCACAGATTTATCTGATTACCAAACCCTTCCTTCACCTCTGACAAGACGTGTATTAATGACAACTTGTGAATGTGTGGAATGCCAGGCTTCCACCGTGGTTCGGATTCCATGTTAAACTGTAGGTCCTCCATTTAATCTCACAATCACCTTACCATTACACATTAGCATAAATGCGTATAACCCGAATGGGTAGTAAGATGTGGTGCTAATAATAATTAAAATAATATTCCCGGTTATTTCAGACCCCTAGTATTATTTTTATAATAGTGTGGCATTTACTACATTACAACTGCAGACATACATTCAAACACAAGGTGGCCATTTTGAGCATTTCCTATAATCACGTGTACTTTCTGAACAAATTGATTAAATCAGCACACGAGAATTTCTATAAGCGAGAGAGAAAGGGCCTACCAACTTTGCCGCGACGGTATTTTTACGATCCTTCCAGGTTTATTTTACATGCCACACTTGGCATGGAACCGACGGCTTCAGTTCAACTCCGAAGGAAGTTGTGCTAGGGATTTTTTTATCGCTCAAGAATAAACGGTCGACCTTGGTTGGGTTTTAACTCGTGAACATCGAGTTCTAAGGCGAGTATTTCATCTCAAGACCACCAAATTCAACTGATTTATTTAATTCAATCTAAAAAATATTAATTAGCGTCCAGTAATGTTTACCTATTGTTGAATAATTTAATATTACACTATTTATTAAATGGGCTATGAGTGTAAATACAATTGTTTCATATTTTCCCGTCATGATGGCAAACATGAGTTTCCGATTTTCAAATAACTGTCTTCTTATGAAAATCATACTGTATTAGTGTCTTTTTTTTTAATCAAAATGTATCAAAAGGAGAAATTTAAATCTTAAATATAAATACATTTCACAGGGGCACTAACTTTATTCGGCCATTGCCAGGAACATGTATCTAGCTATTTAATTTGCTCTGTGTTTTAAGCATAGTAGGTGACCTGGTGATCTAGGGGTAAGGTGTCAGACTTCTATGCTGGCGTCCGGGGTTCAATCCTCAGTCATGGCAAAGATTTATCTGATTACCAAACCCTTCATTCACCTCTGACAAGACATCTTGTGAATGTGGGGAGTGTCAGGCCTCCTTCGTGTATTGGATTCCACGTTAAACTGTAGGTCCTTCATTTCATCTCACAATCACCCTACCATTACACATTAGCGTAAGTGCGTATAACCCGAACGGGTAGTAAGACGCGGTGCTAATAATAATAATAATAATAATAATAATAATAATAATTTTAAGCATAGTACTTAACATATTAAGCGTCACTTGTAGAGAAAGTCAAGTTAACTTTTACTACTTGCTTCTATGTTAGTTATAGTTTAAAACACTTAGTTTTGAAGGAGATGTTATTTTATCTATAATGTTTTTCGACATTCTTGCCGTGTATTTCCTCGTCAAAGTCATTTTGCTCTTATCTAGCAACGCCGACTATTGCTTCTTGAGTTAGGAGTTGGAGTTACACACTAACAGTCTTAGGCACTTTAAGAAAAAAAAAATAGATGTATAGACGTAGGTAATTCCACCAAGGAGAAAATACAGTAAAACAAAATATACTGACCATTAATGCTTGAATGAAAAAAGAAGATTGTATATATTATTTTTGTATAATGGATTACTTTCATATCACAACAATAGTTTATAAATATATTTGTATCTTTGTGTAAAAAGGACCAATGTCATATTCTAGGACATTTGTTATATCTGATCAATATTAATCTTATTCGTCGAAGGAATAAAACACAAAAAATTTAATTTGCCATTTGAAATTAAGGACCATAACTCAATGGATGGCGTAGTGAGTCTAATTATGGTAGATAATGAAAGTATCAGCAACTTATACCTATCCACGATCACAGTATTCAGTGATACATAACTGGCTGCCATGTAAGTAATGTATTTCAGTTACCAAAATACACTCCATACAGTCGTTAGTAAAATGTTTCCCCGGACAAGAGATTAATTAGGACGGCTCAGTGGTAGAACATAAGTTCGCATAGACTAAGTTTCCTGGTTCAATTCTTGTGTCCAAGTTGACACTTTGCACTCAGCTATTTTTTATTATTATTTAGCATCACGTCTTACTACCCGTTTGTGTTATAAGCTTAAGTAATAAATACGCTAATGGATTAGGAATTGTAAAGTTTGAATTTAGATTAAGTGAGCCCACATTTGCGTAGAGGGAGAGTGGAAAACCATTTATTAAAAACACCCCCAGTTCAACTCACCGAGATTCGAACCTGATCTCCCCGTCCTCGGCAATCTTGCTCAACACGAAACTAGCGGGTTAGCTAACTACGCCAACGAGGCGTATTAAATTGTATTCAGTTACCAGGACTGATCCTGTAGACAATCGACATGCATCAGTTTGTGACGCGCATGAATTAAAAATTATAAATAATTGTAAAATCGAGTCTGTCCTGTGTGACATTGGTCCTAATATATTCAAGTCACAAAACTATTCCCTTACCCACTTCGGTGGGCGCATGGTCTAAGATGCTATTCTCGCGGTAGACTGGACCACCAATGACGGGGAGATCGAAGTTTGAATCTCGGTTGGGGGTACTTAGGGTGTTTTTTTCCCTAAATAGTTGTATAGTCTATCTGCAAATGTGGGTACGCTTCCTCTAAATATAACCTTCCTAATCCCTAATACCATTAACGTAACTAGTACATAAACGTATACCCCGAACGAGTAGTAAGACGCGGTGCTAAATAAATAAATATATATGTATGTATGTATATATATATATATTCCTTCGTATCTAAATTTTGCAACGTGCATCAGATCATTATCATTATCATCATCAACTGTTCCCAACATGTGACTCAATCTTCCTCTATTCTTCCACCATTCTTCCTCCTTTAATTTCTTACATTCTTCTCCTCTCACTCGAACACTTTTTGTTATCTGCTCCTCACATCTCTTTCTTGACCCGCCCTTGTGGTCTTTTTACTACATACTTCACCGCTAACATGATACTGATGTTGCCTGTATCCATTTCTAAGTTGTCGGATGGATCGGGGAAATCTTGGTTCAAATCCGGGCAAGTATATTTATTATTTGTTATGGGTTCATCTTGGTGTTTTGTGTTGGCGATTATTAACTCTCGAGATACAAATTGTAGTATTGAGGGTACTCTTTCTGTGCCAGATATAATTAGTTTGTAAGTTATGTTCTAATTTATGTACTTATAGTACATAGTGTTAATCATACTCAAGAATATATAAAAGAGAGAATCGGACACCTCCTGAAATTATATGGACCCTCTTTAGTACTTATAGTACATAGTGTTAATCATACTCAAGAATATATAAAAGAGAGAATCGGACACCTCCTGAAAATATATGGACCCTCTTTGGGGGGCGGGAGAGCCATATAAATATTGTTAACAGATAGTGAATTTTAAGCTTATAGTAAAATTTTCTAGCAGGCCCTTCCCTAGGAAAATTAGCTTTCTACATCTGTGACCATTTCAATGGAAAAAGAAAGCTTTTTAAGGTTACCATCTACTGAATCTTAAAACATCTATCGTAGACATTAAACTAATATTTTATTTTGTGACCCTATTAAAATGTTCCTTGTCTAAGGAAGGGTAAATCTATAATTCTCATCATATCCCTTTAGCGACATTTTACGTATAACATCGTGTAAAATTATCTCATTTGACCTCTACCTACAAACTCTTTTATATTATTAAATTTCAAATATACAATTTTTATAATTACGCTTAGAGCCATTCTGTGACTAGTGATATATTAAAATAGTGTGAGATTTCTGAACGTCTGAAATGCGTTTTCAGCGAGAAACAAATACAATGATATCGGGGGGGGTCTTTGTTCTACTAGTAGTTTCTTACATTGTTTACTCGGAAACAAGTAGGCCCTACGATATTCTATATCTCAAACAAACAACATTGTTTTCAAGTAATCTCAGATTCATCGTCCACAAACATTGTTCCGTGGCATAAGGTGCGTGTCCTGAGGTGAAAACCCCATTATGATGATGTAATCAATATTCCCGTATTTGTCTAAGCTCTTACTAGTGGACCGAAGACCCCCTTACGCCCCCCTTTCTACCCTCCATTCAAAAACCTACTCCCTTGATCTTGAAACATTATGTTAGCTTCCCTCTCTCCCCTATACTCTCCATTCCTTTTCTTCTCTTCGTTCCCCTTTTGCCCACCCTCTCGTGTGTTTGAGGCAGCAGAAAATTGGGAATAAATGGATCAAAAAGAGCGATGCCGACCACCTGGGTCCGCGTTCAGGGCTTTGTGCAAGAGACAGCAAAAAGATTACTTTTTAGCCCATATAGCTAAATAAAGTACGCCTAGATGTAATAGGACGGGGCTAAAAACGCCGCTCTGCCCTTGAGCGGAACAGTAGTCTTCCTGTTAAGTCAATATTAGCCGCACCGATGTTTTTTCAGGGAATTGTGTAAGCCGGTACAAGAAAATTGCCTGGAAATATTTGTCATTTTGGGGGAGTAAAACTACAGGTCTTTATGTCACCTGTGTTTTAAGGCGAATGGCGTGTAATTGCAGAGCCACGGGAGTAAACGGTTATCTTCAAGAATTTTTATTATTTTGCAACTTTCTTTTTTAAAACGATCTATTCAAGAATAGAAGTATGTTGATTAAGTTATACTTTTTTATATGCACACCCTCTATATCATTTTAACTGTGGTCAAATATCGATAAAATTTACATTTTTCAATTTAAAACTGCTGGATTCATAACAAAAAATAAGAAAATGTAACAATTAATAAACATCGATACATTATCTTAGAAGGGGTGTTGAAAATATTAACATAAAAATTTAACCCGTTCTCGAGAAAACTGATATTTTCAAACATTTGAATTTTCCGCAAGACCTGTCCGGTAGCTAGCACCATCTACGGTTTCCGTGATCTATCTGTTCTTGTTGAAGCGGAAGGAAACTTTGATCGGTTTTGAGGCCACGCCATGCCTTTCACCCTCCCACCCACCATCCTACAAAATATTTTTTAGACTTGGACTCGACAGGGTCAAGGGCCTTAAGGCGGGAGTGTAGGAAACGCGAGAAAAGGCCGGTGTTTTCTGCAGTTTTTATGATAAAACTTTTTTTGCCAAAATAAATAAAATATTTCTCCAGTAGAAGAATAGAGTTTTAATTTCTTCATGATAACTTGATAACTTGATATCAATGGTTTTAAAATATATGTAATGAGTATAGCGGCACTAGATGAAGAATTTTATTAATGATTAGAAAAAATTCTCATTATATTCCAAGATACCCTTGACAGAAATTCAAGAATTGTAATGACCATGTGAAACAAACTAAACTGTATATTTATACTGAGAAATAGTTGATTTATTTGATTAAAGTTTTGATATAAAAACTGCAAAAATACCGCCTCGCATATGAACACTCCCACCTTTAACAAACGGTAAATGAAATGCACTACAAAAAATTTATTTTCATTAAATGGCCATGTTCTTTAAACTGCGATGATATGTGACTGAAATGTAATTTAAGGTTTTAAAATTATCCATTATTAATAATAATCACTGGACAAAAAACCTAGAAATAAAATCAACGAACTTTAAAGAAAACTAAATATGCGATCGCGACCTAGACAAATAAAACATTTTACTCAGAGGGTTACTTTCTACTTGTTTTTCTAATCTTGAACTTCTTTACTACGTATCGGTTGTAAATTTATCTCTATTGTTGTTTCGTCGTTTATGCCCTGAATCCTTCTATAATGGTGATAGGGACTGGAGTGTCGTACCAGAAAACAACTTGGAATAATTTATTTGGCTGTGGTCATTTTTTCCGGACCATATTTATAGCGGATTGGGGGTTTAACACGCACTCATGCCCTCAGCCACATGTGTGTCATGCATTCAATTTTAAATAACTAGGTTAGCAGCTTATTATATTCTAATAGGGCTCATAGCAGCTACAACATCAATAAAATATTTTTAATTTTTTTAAAGGAATCGAACGTAAAAATTTCCTCGCTATCTTCTGTTGGGGGCCTTCCCCATAAGCTACCATAGGGAAGAAATAACCCCCATCCTCTCCACTACAGTATCACCCCCTTCCTCTCCCCTACAGTATAGCTCTCTTCCTCTCCACTACAGTATAACCCCCATCCTCTCCACTACAGTATAACCACCTTCCTCTTCCCTACAGTATATCCCTCTTCCTCTCCACTACAGTATAACCCCCATCCTCTCCACTACAGTATAACCACCTTCCTCTTCCCTACAGTATAGTCCCCTTCCTCTCCACTACAGTATATTCTCTTCCTCTCCACTACAGTATCACCTCCTTCCTCTCCCTTACAGTATAGTCCCCTTCCTCTCCACTACAGTATAGTCCCCTTCCTCTCCACTACAGTATATTTCTCTTCCTCTCCACTACAGTATCACCTCCTTCCTCTCCCTTACAGTATAGTCCCCTTCCTCTCCACTACAGTATAGTCTTCTTCCTCTCCACTACAGTATAACCCCCATCCTCTCCACTACAGTATATCCCTCTTCCTCTCCCCGACAGTATAGCTCTCTTCCTCTCCACTACAGTATAACCACCTTCCTCTTCCCTACAGTATATCCCTCTTCCTCTCCACTACAGTATAGTCCCCTTCCTCTCCACTACAGTATAGCTCTCTTCCTCTCCACTACAGTATCACCCCCTTCCTCTCCCCTACAGTATAGTCCCCTTCCTCACCACTACAGTATAGCTCTCTTCCTCTCACCTTCCTCTCCCCTACAGTATAGTCCCCTTCCTCACCACTACAGTATAGCTCTCTTCCTGTCCACTACAGTATAACCACCTTCCTCTTCCCTACAGTATAGTCCCCTTCCTCTCCCCGACAGTATATCCCTCTTCCTCTCCACTACAGTATAACCCCCTTCCTCTCCCCTTCAGTATAGTCCCCTTCCTCACCACTACAGTATAGCTCTCTTCTTCTCCACTACAGTATAGCTCTCTTTCTCTCCCCTACAGTATACCTCTGTGCACGGCCTGACTTAATAGAGGTCATTATATTCAGTTTTATTTTAAACTTATTCACAACTGTGTTAATTTATATCGAGAGTTTCATTTTGAGTCGCTCATAAAGTAAAGAAAAAATAAGTAATTTAAATTTATTGTTGTGTATTCTAAAGGAGGAATGTATTTTAGTTTTTTCAATTAGATGCTTACATGGTTTAAGGCGTTAGGTTAACAATATAATTTATTGTCAGAAATAAAGAGGAAAAATATTGAATTTTGATCGGGCACACTGAGAGTTGTTTTTGCCTCCCCTAACCATGCTAATAAAGGCTCATTTCCTAAAACTACCCTTTTAATCGAAAACCCAAAGTGAATGAACCATTACTAAATCTCAATGGTAAAACTTACAAGTTAACAATAAAACCAAAATGCATTATTTGGTTAGAATTATCACCAAAATTATACTGAGGATCAGAATTTAATATTAGTGAATTTGTTAAATTGGTTTATTTAGCCATTTTCCTTTATAATTATATCCATATTAATATTTCTTGTATTTTTTAAAAGATTTATTTATTCTCACTAGTGTAAAGAATAGTTAATTTATTTTTAAATCATTTTAAAATGGATTTTTAATAGAAAAGTATTCTTAAAATACTATTAATTAGTCAAATTGTATAGGCATTATAAATTTATTCCTATACATTACATTTATATAATACGCTTCATTTAAATGCATGTTTTTTTTTAACGAATTCAAAATAAAATAAATACATATGAATTTTGTATGTTAATATATGTTACATAGATTTTACTCTCAGAGCTTCCAAAGAGTTAGAAACATATTGAAATAAAATTACATATTCATGTTTAACTGCATCCATAGTGGTTTTAGTTAACGTTCTCTGAACTTGACCTCATTATTACGAGGTGATCACCACAAAGTAATATGCTGAGGTATTTAACTAATTTTACATTCTACAAAGATTTTCGATATTTTTTGGTGGTATATATAGGTCTATAGGTTTACTTTTTTTTATGCATAATAAATGTAATCGTTAAAATTTCCGACCATGAGATTATGATGAAGCTTAACGGTACACTCAAATTTTAAATAAAAGTTACACAATTCCGTCTATATCTTTTTTTATATTTGAGGCTACAGTTTTAACGATTCGGTTAATTTTTTTCAAATTTAATATATAGATGCTGAGCGATAATTTTATATTCAAGCACTTAAAATAAGGTTTGCTTGGTATACTTAAATTGATTTTTAAAAATGACAAATTTTTATTAAAGTGTGTGCTTAAAATATATATTTTAGGATTGGTTTACATTATAAGTAACTCTGTATAGCCTACTAGTTTTTTTTAGAGATAAATGAACTCAATGTTATTTTAAGGATTTTTAGAAGTTTTGCTTAAAATAGATGTTTGTAAATTGTTATACATTATAAGTAGCTCTATTAGCTTTTCAGAGAAAAATAAATTCAATTTTGGTTTACAGTTTTTTAGAGGTTTTAACTCCACAATAAGCTATTATGATTAATAAATGCACGACTGCTACATTATTATTTTTTTACGCCATGTTTCACTAGCTGAACTATCCCCTTTTATTCATACGAATAGGGTAGGTTTGAACAAGGTAGAATATGGAGGGAATTTACGCGCATTTTCGTGGATAGATAGTAGAAAGTTATTTAGTATAAAACATTTTCAACATAACCAGCTGTGATTCGACCCCTGACCTCCTCATCCCTGGAAAATCAGACAATACGATCTTGAAGTTTATTCGACGTACCCTCGCAATCAAGTTGTTTCAATTTAAAAAAGCAGTATACGGGGGGATTTTGAATGAGCGTGACAAAATAAAAAGGGTGGAATATGGTGTTTTAAATACCATATTTATACAGGGTGGGGACTAAATAATTAGACGATTAGTGACAGGAACATTAATACTTTAATTGTAAAGTAAATATCCACTTGCTAAATAAAAGTAAACTACATAATAATACACTTTTTGAATATGAATTAACTCAGGTGAGGTCAGACAAACCTCAGCACGTTGTCTATCACTTTCCTCAGAATAGATCGTCTAATTGTTTCCTCCCCATCCTGTATAAGAAATCCATAATCAGCTATGTAAACGTAAGGTGCTATAAAGCTTCAAACAATAGAAGTGCTGCCTGAAGCCTAGGCCAATTTTATGGCACGCCGTATTACACCCGAGAACCAGGTGCATGCCAGCAATCTCCCAGAACGTGCGGTCCTCCATCCATCTCTGTTCTGCTTTTGTATAGCATGAAGCTGTTGCCACTGTAATAGGGCAGACTCTCTTTGATCATGTGACTCTTGATTGGATGAGTCATGAATTCTCGATAGTACCGATACCACCATCCAGCGGTTAGCATCACTGCCATGCGAGAAAGGTTTCCTAGTCTTCAGGCGACACTTCAAATGTTTGGAAGTTCCATAACATCTTACGGGGTCATCGCCAACCATGGGCTCCTTAGTCGTTTCTTCCACTTTTTATGAATTTGGCACGTTTATTTAAAATCAACCTCAATACAATAAGTGCACACTCTGAAAGGTAACAAACTTTCCATGATGGGTCACACTATGGGGCAGATATTAAGATAGGGTCATTCTGTAAATTGGTCAAGGTAAGACTAGCTTCCAGTGTGAACGCAGCGTACATATTTTATGCGCATGGTCTATCATTCTATAACAGAAGTTTGAAATAAACTATCATAGAATAATAAAATATATTACTGTATGAATTTTGACCAAGAAGAGAGTGACTTATGGGTAGCAAGATAAGAAATACGAACCACACTTTTAATATCTTATTTTTTCTCCGGGAATGTTAGAGGGAATTTAAACTTAATTAATCTCCGTTAAATTAGTGAAAATTTCAGATAAGGGGAAACCGTCAATGATTAATTGGTACTAAACGTATAGGCGAAAAATTAATTACAATTTTTCAATATAACTTTTACAAGGGTTTTTACTTCACATTTTAAAGTGTGATAAAAAGATTACAACATTTATGGCCAATCTTTGGAATATTTTCAATGTTCTATCTCGTGAAATATAACTGATACTTTGATTATAAAAGTTTGATAGTAAATTAAAATAGAAGATTTTTATGTTTGTTTTTAATAGTTAGAAACTTATATAAAACCCAAAAATTCTCGTTTTTATCTACTATAGAATTATTAATGTTGAGAAAAATGGAGTTTTTTTTATTTATCTTTAGCACCGTGTCTTACTACCCGTTAGGATTATAGACATACGTAATAATTACGTTCATGTGTTAGGAATGCGTAAGCTTAAAGTTAGACTAAGTGTACTCACATTTGTTTGGAGGTATAATGTAAAACAATTTAGTAATAATAAACACACGCAGTACAACCAACTGGGACTCATACCCCGACCTCCACGTCATCAATAGTTCAATCTATTACAAAAGTGCAGCCTTGGACCAGGCATGTCAAAATTGCGGCCCGATGCATGATTATATGTGGCCCGCGGATCTTTTAATGAACCAACATACAAAGCGGACCTATACTTATAATTATAACCGTAGAGGAAAATATAGGTGACTAACTTTGTTACTATGACCTTTGATAATTATTTGAGGAAATTTAACAATTGAGGTTAGTGCATCAGATTCTTTCTCTTTACAGGCCAAAGATCGAGTAAAAAAAATTAAACCTGCGCACCCAAATTGCGCAATATTTGGCAACGTATACATTTGTGAAAAGGGGTTTTCTCGGGATTTTTTAATCACTACGTCTTACATTATATTAAGTCTAAACGCCTATATTATAATTATTACTCTAATTGGGTGGGGATAAGAAAAGAAGCATTTTAGAAATAATTTATCCGCATTTTAGACGTAATTTATCTGCATTTTAGAGGTAATTTATCTGCATTTTAGAGGTAATTTATTTGCATTTTATAGGTAATTTATCCGCATTTTAGAGGTAACTTATCCACATTTTAGAGGTATCTTATCCGCATTTTAGAGGTAATATAGTTGCCTTTATATGGAGGGAGAGTGGAAAACCACTTTCAGTAGACCCAACCATGATTTTAACCCCGATATACCAGTTATCGACAGGTCAGTTTAACATGAAAGTGATGTCTACGACCATTCGGTCATTGAAAATGATTATATGTATTATTATGGACACGAATTTTTTATCATAATTTTTATGAAAGTGTCCTCAACATACAATATAAAGCCTTATGCACAGTTTAAGAAAAAAAGGAGGTATTATAATTCCGTACAAAATAGGGGGATGAATATTACAATTCCTATATTATTATTATTATTATTATTATTATTATTAGCACCACGTCTTACTACCCGTTCGGGTTATACGCACTTACGCTAATGTGTAATGGTAGGGTTATTGTGAGACGAAATGGAGGACCTACAGTTTAACGTGGAATCCGAACCACGGTGGAGGCCTGGCATTCCCCACATTCACAAGATGTCTTGTCAGAGGTGAAGGAAGGGTTTGGTAATCAGATAAATCTGTGCCGGGACCGAGGATTGAACCCCGGCCGCCAGCACAGAAGTCTGACACCTTACCCCTAGACCGCCAAGTCACCTACAATTCCTATAGCCTTAAATATATCTGTGTAGTAATGCATTAAAAACCTATTTTTTAATTCTACTAAATATGTTGACAGTGTTAAATTATTTCAAATTTGGCTCACCTAGATCTTTCTATTATTAATGAGGTCATTATAAACATACAAGTTTGACCATTTTATTATTGAAGCAGGTTAATAAAGTTTTTATCTTTAAAAAGATATATATTTATTTTATCCCAAAGCTTATCCAAACCTGCAAATGTTGAATTATTACGTTAGCCCAGTATAAATGTTTTAATTCCACTAAAGTTTGAAGAGTGAGAAATGACAGCTAACACGGAAAACCTTTATCTCAAATAGAAAGGGTTTAAGGGGTTTGTCGTTTTTATAGCAGCAAATCTGTACCTTATACTTGATTTCATAAACTCTTAATTCAAATACGAACAACAGTCAACTCAAGTACAATTAAAAAGAAAAACTCTTATCTGCGCTCACTTTTTGCTGTGATACAAAAAACATTATTGTTTTTATGTATTTAACGTGCACTTTCTGATCCAGCTGCTTATATCAGCACACGACTTATATCATTATCAACCGTTTCAACCTGTGGCCGGGTCAGTTAGGTAAAATCCCTCCCTCTTATCCTATCCTTCTACTATTTATCCCTTCGCTAATCGCTTCCATTCTTCGCTTCTTACACACTTTGTGTTATCTGCTTCTCCCGTCTCTTTCTTGGTCTCCCTTGTGGTCTCTTTCCTACATACTTCATCTCTTTCAAACTCTTTGGTATTTACTTATTTTCCGTCCTCTTTACTTGGCAGTTTTTCTTCCTATATCATGTACTAGCTGTACCTCCAATCAATCTTTCCCACACAACTTCATTCATAAGAAGCATAATATCGGTCATGAGCAGCTATTCTCTGTGCATGTTCCTGCTGCATATGTGAATATAGGCACAAAGTAACTCCTTTACGCGCACGACTTGTACACTAACTTAAATCTAGAATCGATACAGCGCCCAGCTGTTAATTCATTCATGTGAAAGGAGAAACCCACAATTAAACAAAGATTGAGCTTTTGTTCATTACGGGTATCAACCCCAGTACCCTTATAGACCTTTCAGACGACAGATAGTTTACCGATTGAGTTAAAGGTCTTGGCTGAAAAAAAACACCTTGTTTGAGGATTCTTCTTACTCATCATATGACCTTCTCAAGAAGCAAATGTTGGAAAGTTATCATCGCTACTATGGGCGGCCGCTTGGTCGGTATAGCTCTAACAAGGTTTACAGTGTTATTAATCAAACAAATCGTTAAGCAAGCGGGATAAACGCTAAGCTCGTCTCGTCTGTTTTTTTATTTAAAAAGGGGTATTTTTTTCAACTAAACCGTTCTCATTCATATAAACTTAATGCAATTAAATGTAAATATCCTGACAGGATAGTAAGAAGTGGTAGTTAAAAATATATGTTTTTACGTTAGATGATTTCAAATAATATAAAATCAAAACAAAAATGAAAAATATATATTAAAAAACATGTCTTAGATGTTTCATTTTCTTAATCCTTTAGTAGATCAACAAAACAAATTATAATAACATTCTGTATTTTGTATAACATTGTTAAATAACACACATATTATCTATTGTTTATTTTTTAAGAGTTAATTTTATATCTACTAGCTTATTACATATTTTACTCTCCAAAGACCCCCCTCCTTGCCTCCCCCCCNAGTGACATCATTTGGTTGCTTATGTTCATCCACCAAGTTTATCTGTCGCACAAAATATCAAACAAGCCAACAATTGGATCTAAACTGTTATGTGTCCTTATGACTTTGAACTATCTTCATCATTCGAATTACACAAATATAACAGTCAAGACAAGTATCACCGATCCAGCCTACACTAAGCATCCTATTGGAACACCTTTCTTTTTTTTCGAAAAGGAGTGCCTACGTCACGTAATTATAAAGTTGACACTCCGCTAGGAATGTGAGAAGGGTAAACAAACAAGCGATGAATAGTGTAAACGTCCCTGAAAAACCTTAGTTATGTCATGAGGTGGACTCATGGATTCTACCAGTCCGCAGGGGTCATCTCATCAAACATTTACATGGTAGGATAATCCCCCAACCCCTTTCCACCTTCTCTTATTCCACCCTTCACTTTCTGCATACTTGATGTGCAGTGCTGCATGCCGAGTCTCGGTAATGTACCAGACGGGCAGTCATAAAGTAGTGTTGTTCCAAGGGAACCGTGCAGAATGGGTCCCCAGATGTTGTTTTTTACGTGGAATAGGGGACGGGGGTGGATGAGAGCTGGTGCGAGAGGAATGGAGAAAGACGGAGACATAAATACAGTGTGTATGTATGAGAGAGGCAAATACATATATATAAAAGAGAGAATGTAAGAGGAGAAGATGTTTGGAAGAGAGTTTTGTATCCTAGGTTACGACCTACGTATAATACCACAGCGGGTAGGATTACAGTGCCACTACCACTGCTGCTGCTACCTAGCGGAGTGGAGTCTCCTTGGTATTACTTGTAGGATTCTTCCTCTCCTTCGTTGCCATCAATTATAGAAGGTGGAGGTGGTCCACTGTCTTGGACGTCCAATCCGGATCAAAGCCAAAACCATTTTAAGACGGAAACCAGCCTTGTTCCAATGGTGAGCCCCATATATATGTTTCTGCAATAATGTACATGTGAGACTACGTATATGTAGCGTATCCTCGGCCACATATGGTTATTTAACTATGATGGATATTGAAGGATCATAAAATGATATGTTGTATATGTAGGTTTACTGCACGAGTGGAAAATGACCAAACAAAATGCTTTCTTATTTATATATTTTGAATTCTATTACGTCTCATACGGTATATATTTATATTGGCAATTTGAATTGAAATATAGCACTGTAGGATGACTGAAAAAATTTCATTTTTATTCATTTTTCGCCCCCAAACTATATATATGTTAATCCAGATATGTAAATCACTACATTAAACTCGTACATATTAAAAATGACAACACATTTAATATTTATTGCAACTGTTTCGAGAACGTTATAAAAGCACTCCTCAGAAAAATATTAAGACAGAAAAATATATGCATGATAAACCTTTCTTAATAATTTGGGTGTGAATATAGTAAGTAATATCGGGATCACGATCAACTTAACGCTCACGTGACGTAGATAAATATAGTGTTTGATCAGGTCTCACGGAATGTATCAATTCAAGAAACACATTGCCAATGATTGATTCTAAACTGACCACAAACTAATTCTTCACTAACATGTAACTCGAGTAGTTAAAGGACTTGGTCTTCAAGTACTTGCAATAGAAGCTCGAAGGAGATACCAAATAAAGTTTAATAGAATATACGGCGTTTTGCTATTCGTGAGACGCGAACAAACGAGCTAAACTGAAGAAGGCCTCTGCGCACAATAAACAAATAAAAAGTACTTAATAATCATGTTTAATTTTCAATATGATTGGCTGTCAAGAACACGTGGTAAACTTCATGTAACGGGCAGTTCTCCCTTGAACAACGCTTATGTTGAGGTGAAGATCTTTTTCAATATCCCATTCAGGGTCGATGGTTTTAATCCATGTCTAGTCACAAGAACTCTCAATATATGTTTCGGCGGGCCAGTTTTACAGCCGAATTAACCATCCTGACGCTAACGCCTGACACTTTCCCGGAAACAACAACATAGTTAATTCTACAAGCAAGCGTTAAAGAACCTACCAGTTTAACCGGAGAGGTACTTCCACATATATTTTATATATCACAATCAACATGGAACCAATGGCTTTACTTTACTTTACCTCCAAAGTAAGTTGTGATAAGGATTTTGATCGCTCAAGAGAAATACGTTGACCTCAGCTGAGTTTGAGTCCACGAGCATCGGGTCCTGACGGAGGAGGGGGTGCACCTTAAACCATATCCACCGAGGTAGACTTTAAGTGAACATTACACCAACGTTAAGTTAAATGCTTTATGATGGTTTCCATTAAAAACACGAATATAACCTTTACATTACGTTAAGATAAGGGCGGTCTATTCTCAATTATATGCGTAACGCATATAAAATTAAAGTTTAACTATATTTTATGCAATGCACACCATTCAATCGTAAGTATGTATCGATTATGAACGCCATCATTGCAAAGAAAGTGATTCAACTTCTTAATGACTAGCCTATGGGATATAAATTATGCGCTATGCATGAATATGAACCCAGTATTACGTAAACGTTACGTGAATATTACATTTATCGTGATCTTAATCGTTCTTTTTAATTCAATTCAGTAAACAAAATGAAGAAGAAAACACTCCAGTATAGTCCTAGAGCTACAGTTAGCTGTCGAGACCCGCCTTCGTGATTCATCAGGTCTCATACAATGCACTATGACTATACCTTCTTCATTCGAATAAATATACAGGTGGCAGGTATAGTATGATTTTGGTAACAAGAACGTTATATCTTAGTTACTAGAGCAATTTTATTATAGATGACCTGGTGGTCTAGGGGTAAGGTGTCGGCCTTCTTAGCTGGAGTCTGGGGCTCAACCTTGATCCAGGCACAGATTTATCTGATTGCCAAATTCTTACCTCACCGATGACAAGACGTGTATTAATCATAACTTGCGAATGTAAGGAATTCCAGGCCTCTACCTCCACGTTAAACTGCAGGTCCTCCATTTCGTCTCACAATCACCCTACCATTACACATTAGCGTAGATGCGTATAACTCGAACGAGTAGTAAGACGTGGTGATGATAATAATAGTTTTATTATATTCATACACCAAGTCATGTTATCTGCAGCTATCACTTTTGATAGAGATTATCAATCCATATTAAATAACACAAATAATATAGTAAAATATTATCAATGTTGGTCGCAAAGAAATATTTTTGAATTTTCGTAACTTTTCTTCCAACCAAAATCATAGTATAGCTATGATAAATTATCTCTTAGCCGGGTGAGTTATGGTTATGACAGAATTCAAAACCCTTTAGATTTATAAACTGCCTTCTCAGATTACCTTTTTATTTATAATATTTTTTATAGTAGCATCTCTGGTAAATTTATCATTTTTAGGTCATTTTGAATAATCAGTAACTCTTACAAGCTCAACCCTCTAAGCCGTTGTATCCACGGTGCAAATTCAATATTTACTGAGCTAGATTTTCACCGCAATAGAAAAGCCAAAATTGTACATTGTTTTTTAGGGAATCCCCTCTAATTAAGCACTTTAATTTTGCGTTCTTCTTTGAATATCTGAACATTTTATTTATTGATGGGTTGTATATACATAATTTTCATGTTTTATTGAGTTGTATATAAATTATTTTCGCGTTTATTGATTTCAACTCATGTTCTTTGTTGAATCGAATTTTTGTCTCTTACCTAGTAATTTAAATTACTTTCTAGATAAATATTGTCTTAAATTGTAATTGTTCGGATATGTTGGTGTATTATGATGTATTTTTTCATTGCTGACTATTTGGAGGGCTTAAGACTGTTGGTTAGCACATTTGTTGTGTATAATAAACGAACATTCTCTTAACTAGGCCTGTAACAGCAAACACGGGTTTAGTTATTATTCTAATTTAAGATTTATGAAGCCACTCCTCTGATGACGTCACCAAAGCGTCTTGTGCAACGCAACGTCTTTGTTAGTTCCTGTCTTTATCTCGAGTGGCGAGCATATGCTCTTTGTTCTTTAATAGTTTATTATTCTTTCATAAATAAAACTAACAGGTTATGGGTTGAGGACGCTGTATTAACGTTTTGGAAGAAGATAAACATTGACTATTTGTTTTGTTAACGTGATAGGGCAGTGTAAATGCGGTAATATAAATATCGTTAGTGCCGCCTGAAATCACATCCATTAATTCAAGATGGCCGGCTTCTTGACACATATAGAAAAGCTGGGAAAGGAAAACTATGATACATGGAGACAACAAATGGAAGCAATTTTAATTAAGAACGACCACTGGGAATACGTAGATGGAACTAATCCTAGGCCTACAGCGGCAGTAGGTACTGACGCGGAAGCAATTGCTGATACCGCTAGACACGCGGCCACGTGGGACAAAGCTGACCGTAAAGCTAAAGCTGATATTATTTTAGCTGTGAGTCCTACAGAACTTTGTCACATAAGACATTGTGAAACATCGCAAGACGTTTGGCAAAAACTAGAACTAGTTTACCAGTCTAGAGGGCCTGCAAGAAAAGCTACACTTTTGAAAAAACTCTTGTTCACAAAAATGCAAGAAGGAGAAAACATGGCGGATCATCTCACGAATTTTCTCAACACAGTTGACAAACTCAATGAAATGGATATTCGCATTTCTGAAGAATTATTAACCATCGTGTTATTATACAGTGTGCCAGATAGCTACGATAATTTTCGTTGTGCAATCGAAGCTAGAGATGAACTACCGGACACAGAGTCTTTGAAAGTAAAACTTCTAGAAGAATTCAGTGCAAGACAGGACAAGAAAGCAGACTTAAATGGTGCGGGCGCTTTCTATGTAAAATCTTCCATAGGGCGAAGTCTAAATAAAAACAAACCTCCGGATAAAAACTGTGTAGGCCTACCTACAAATCAAAATAATAAAGTTTTTCAGATCCAAGGTCAAAGTGGTGTGCAAAATCAAAATAGGAATTTTAAAGCATCAAAACGGTTATATAAGTGTAACTATTGTAAAAAATTGGGACACAAGGCAGCCGATTGCTGGACAAAAATGGCGAATGAAAAGCAAGTTTCGATGGCATCAGAGCAAACCCATGCAGCAGCAGAAGAGATCGTGACATTGACATCATCTTCAGTGAGCACTCTCTGTGCGAAGTTAACGAGAAGAGATGACGTGTGGTGTGTTGACAGTGGAGCAACAACACACATGTGCCGCGACAAGAATAGTTTTTTGGAACTCACGCCAACCATAAGTCAGAAGGTTAGGTTAGCGGATGACAGAACAACTGACATTGAAGGCATTGGAACTGCAGTAATGAATGTTTCAAATAAAAAGGGCCAATTTGTAAAAGTGAGGTTAGAAAACACTCTTTTTGTACCCACACTTAAGACAAATTTATTTTCAATTTCAAAAACTGTTGAAAAAGGGCGAAGCGTGTGTTTTAATGCAAATGATGCTGAAATTGTCGAAAATGGTGAAGTGTTGTTAACTGCTCGTAAACGTGGAAATTTGTATTTTATCGAACCTTACATGCAAAGTGAGAGTTCGACACATGTAGCTAACGTGAGTAAGGCAGGCAATCTTAGTGAACTTGAAAAGTGGCACAGAAGATATGGACATTTAAATGCGTATGACTTGCAGAAACTCGTTCAGAAAGACATGGTTAGCGGTATGGATTTTAAGAAATCAGAAACATTTTCAACATGTGAAACCTGTATCTTAGGAAAGCAAGTTGCTACGCCTTTTCCAAAAAGGTCTGAGTCGAAGAGTGAAAAATTACTTGAATTAGTGCACTCAGATGTTTGTGGCCCAATGAGAGTGAAATCTCATGGTGGTGCTTCTTATTTTGCAACGTTTATCGATGATAAATCTAACTGGGTAGAAGTTCATTTTCTAAAACATAAAAGTGACGTGAAAAAGGCTTTTGAAACATTCAAAGCATTAGCGGAAAACCGTCACGAAAGGAAAATCAAAACTTTGCGGACAGACAATGGCCTGGAGTACTGCGGAAAAGAGTTCACAGAAGAAATGCGCATCGCAGGGATAAGAAGAGAACATACCGTAGCAGAAACTCCAGAACAGAACGGCAAAGCTGAACGCATGAACCTCACGCTGGTGGGGATGGCAAGATGTATGCTGTTGGAGTCTGGCTTACCAACAAGTTTTTGGGCCGAAGCGATTGCCACAGCTGCTTACATCAGAAACAGATGTCCATCAAAACAGCTGGAAGAACAAACCCCTTATGAAATTTGGTTCGGGCTAAAACCAAAAATAGGACATTTCAAGACGTTTGGTTGCAAGGCATATATGCTGAATAAGGCCCCAAATAAAGGAAAGTTTGACCCAAGATCCAAGGCAGGTATTTTTGTGGGTTACTCTACTGAATCGAAAGCGTATCGAATTTGGGACCCAGAAAAACAAAAAATATTGAGAAGCCGAGATGTAAAATTTTTGGAAAATTTTGAAACTGTCAAAGTTTCGGATGAACAAAAGGAGTGTGCGAACTTTGAACCTTCTTACTTATATGTTGATAACAGTGTGAAAGACCCTATTTCTAATGCTGATGGACATGTAGATAAAGTTCAAGAAAGTGATCCCATTGATCCTGATAGGCCTATTGAAGTCAATGAGAATTACCTCAAATCAGAAAATTTAAGCAAAGACTGCACAGTGATTGAGAATAAGAGGGGGCCTGGTCGACCTAAATTGATTAAAACAGGAAAGCCGGGACGACCAGCAAAACATTTTAATCTGGTTACGCCAAAACCTGAAAGTGCGAGCTTGATGTATGAAGAGGCAGTAAATCCATCTGTACAAGAAGCCTTAGAAGGACCTTATGCAGCTGAGTGGCAGAAATCGATGGAAGCTGAGTTCAACGCTCTGACACACAGCAAGGCCTGGACATTGAAACCACGCCCAAAAGATAAAGCTGTCATTGGTTGTCGGTGGGTACTCAGAACAAAGTATGGGCCAGACGGTAACGTCGAACGCCGGAAAGCTCGGTTGGTAGCGAAGGGCTATAACCAACGCCCAGGGATTGATTTCCATGAAACATTTTCACCTGTTGCGAGACTTAGCTCAATAAGACTAGTTGCTGCCCTAGCAGCTGAGTTAGGCCTTACTTTGTATCAGCTTGATGTTGTAATGGCCTACATAAATGGAGATCTTGACGAACAGATCTATATGGAACAGGCGGACGGTTTCATTACCCCTGGAATGGAGCGTCTAGTTTGTTCACTCGAAAAGTCCATATATGGCCTAAAGCAGTCGGGCCGACAGTGGTTCAAAAAGTTGCACGAGAGACTAGAAATTTTTGGACTCAAACAATTAGATTGTGACAAGTGTGTGTACCACATGAATGATGGTTGTGTGACTCTTATCGTGGTTGTTTATGTAGATGATTTGATCATAGCTACAAACAGTAAAGAAGCCTACACAAGATTGAGAGACGATTTGTCTCAAAACTTCCAAATGAAAGACTTAGGAAAGCTGCACTACTGTCTTGGAATTGAATTCAAACAAGATGAAAATTCAAAGTTGGTCACTATGTCACAGAAATCGTACATAGAAGATGTTCTCAAAAAGTTCGGAATGCAAGACTGCAAACCGGTAAATACCCCATTAGATGGAAACAGCAAATTATCCAAAGCCATGGAGCCATCTACGGAGGAGGAGGCAGAGGAAATGAGCGAAGTTCCGTACCAGCAACTCATCGGTTCTCTGATGTACCTCGCAGTATCTACACGACCAGACATTGCGTATGCGGTGAGCTCTTTGAGCCAGTACAACCTAAACCCCGGAAAAGGACACTGGGTTGCGGCGAAGCGCGTCTTACGATACTTGAAAGGTACGAGCAACCATGGACTAGTCTACAAGAGATCTGGCGCTGAACTGATTGGATACGTGGATGCAGATTGGGGAGGAGCCCTTGATGACAGAAGATCATACACAGGCTACGCCTTTCAAGTGGCAGGCTCTGCCGTGACATGGGAGGCGAGAAAACAATCCACCGTGGCTCTTTCAAGCACTGAAGCAGAGTACATGGCTCTTACGGAAGCAGCAAAAGAGACAGTTTACTTACGAAACCTGTTAAAAGAAATCGGGTTCTTGAGTGTTAATGCAATACCAACTCTTGTTTATTGTGACAATCAAGGAGCAGAAAAGCTCATGCATAATCCTGTGTACCACTCTCGTACCAAACACATTGACATTCGGCATCACTATGTGCGTGAAGTTTTTGAACGAGGCGAAATCAATGTGAAATACATTCCAACAAACAAGATGGTAGCTGATGTGCTCACGAAAGGACTGTTCGGACCAAGCCATCATCAGTGCATACAAGGACTTGGCGTGATAGACATTAATAAAGTTAACACGTGTTTGAGAGGGGGTGTTGTGTATAATAAATGAACATTCTCTTAACTAGGCCTGTAACAGCAAACACGGGTTTAGTAACTATTCTAATTTAAGATTTATGAAGCCACTCCTCTGATGACGTCACCAAAGCGTCTTGTGCAACGCAACGTCTTTGTTAGTTCCGGTCTTTATCTCGAGTGGCGAGCATCTGCTCTTTGTTCTTTAATAGTTTATTATTCTTTCATAAATAAAACTAACAACATTAGTAAAGAAAATTTAAAATAAAATTTGTATTTGTATATTAAAAATATTAGTTTCACCTTTCAAACGTAATAGATGTGGATCAAGTTAATATTTTAAGGTGTTTCTATTAACTCTTGTAAATGTAAGATATTTTCCCATATTTCATGTTATTACTATAGAAGATCTACTATAATATAATCAAAGATTCATATACTATTTTATTTAGCTGTCATTTTTAATAAATAGTATAAAAACTGGTTTAAAAAATCTTTACATTTTGACAGTAAAAGAATTTTACTATGTACAGAGCCTACCATTACACCACGATCAAACTACATGAAAATAATGGTAAATAATGTTCCTAAGTATCAAATAGAAGCTTTTTGTTCCATAAATTTCACATTTCTTCCCCCTAAAGGGATATACCAACTACAGATAAACATTTTTTAGCACACTCATTGAAACAATAAGAAGTAAAACCATAAATAAAATCTGTAATAAATTGTAACTAGAGGAATACTTTAAGTAACTGTTTATAACATTATAATATAGCCTAATCTATAATAATGATACAGTAAAATCATTGTTATCACTACCCAATGTTAATGTTTGTTGTATGTATGTAACGTTCACATAGATAAAGAAACATAATAGATTTTAGTAATTTTATATCATATTCATAAACTTTTTTATCAGAGATTTATAATAAAGCTCCGTGCTAAATTCTCCTTAAATTAAAAAAAAAGATATAAAAACTCTTTGAAAACGTTTAATTAATCAAGCTCAACAAATTATATATACCCCGGAGGTGTTTTATTGTGAAAAAAAAACTTCCACCCCTATTAAGCTACTTCCATTTTAGTCATACAAAAAACACCAGGGTGCATATTAACTATTTAAAATTACGAATGACGACATCCAATATGTTTCTACTAGATCTCGCTAGCTCTTTTTTTTATCTTCTTTTTTTTCACAGCTACATGGAGCGAGAAACTTATTACAAAAAGGTTGTGTGCGTCTAAAGTCTTGGACCTCGTCTGTGAAACTAAGGGAAAAGGGCGGGGGAGAGACGGCAAGTAATTGTTCTGCCCTTATATTGGTGGGTGAAGGGATGGGTGCATATATTCTTCAACAAACTGGAGGTCGGTTTTATGATGCAGGGATGATTGAAACACATGCTGCCTTCATCACTCTTTTTTTATATGCTTCGAAAAAAAAAGGATTTCTTCTCCTTCACTGAAATTACAAGGTGTAAGGAAAAAAAAAGTAGTACAATTTAATCTAAGACCTAAAAAAAAAATTAACACCACGTCTTACTACCCGTTTGGATTATCTTCATATGTCCTAATAATTAAGCTAATGTGTTAGAGATGAATAAGTTTGAATTTAAAGGAAGGTTACACGTATTTGAGTGAGAGTAGAGTATAAAATAATTAAGGAAATGCCGCCCACAGTATATCCGACCAGGAGTCGAATCCCAACCTCCCCGTCATCGATAGTCCAGTCTATTATGAAAGTAGCTCTTAATACCGTTCAATCACTGAAGCAGGATACTTTTTTGAAGTAGATAGTTGATAATTCTTTTCCCCAATATTTTTATATATATTGATAACTCGTATCATTTTGACATCAAGTTCTTTAATGATGATGGTGACCTGGTGGTCTAGGGGTAAGGTGTCAGACTTCTATGCTGGCGACCGGGGTACAATCCTCGGTACCGGCAAAGATTTATCTGATTACCAAACCCTTCCTTCTCCTCTGACAAGACATCTTGTGAATGTGGGGAATGCCAGGCCTCCACGGTGGTTCGGATTCCACGTTAAATTATTGGTCCTTCATTTCATCTCACAATCACCCTACAATTACACATTAGCGTAAGTGTGTATAACCCGAACGGGTAGTAAGACGCGGTGCTAATAATAATAATAATTTAATGATGATATTCATTGATTAGAAAAGTTAGTTTTACTTTCACGTATTCATACGTCAAGTTATGTTATGTCCAATTTTATAGATACTTAGAATATTTATAAAATAGTATAATGTTTTCAAATTTAACACAAAAAAAGTTTATTATAAAATGTGCTCCCTATCTAAATTGAAATGTGGCTACCACCATTTGACCTAAGGGTGGCTGGCTTGTGGGTTGCTACCGAGGTAAACATTGTGCAATCAACCTGTTTTCACCCATTCCATCTCAAACCTTTGCTTTAAATACATTTAAAATACTTTATTTATTTATGTTAGTTGGTATGTGACTGATCTAATTTAAAATGAGAAATATGAAGATCTTTCTAGTACGTTCCTGTCAAATAATGATAGTCTGTGTTTGTCTCATAATAGCAGATTCATAGACTAGAGTGCGTCTCAAATCCGGCTGTTTCTACTTAACGGGGTGACCTGGCGGTCTAGGGGTAAGGTGTCAGACTTCTGTGCTGGCGGATGGGGCTCAATCCTCGGTCCCGGCACAGATTTATCTGATTACCAAACCCCTCCCTCACCTCTGACAAGACATCTTGTGAATGTGGGTAATGCCAGGCCTCCACCGTGGTTTGGATTCCACGTTAAACTGTAGGTTCTTCATTTCATCTCACAATCACCTTACCATTACACATTAGCTTAAGTGCGTATAACCCGAACGGGTAGTAAGACGCGGTGCTAATAATAATAATCTACTTAACGAATAGTGAAAAATTAAACAAAATTTCACAGAATGCATGTGATGAAATCAATTTCTTAACATTTAAATAGTCAGCTATGTGTTGTTGCTTGATGTATACCATTTTTAATAATTAATATTATATGCCTTTTAATGGGAGAATTAATTTATTTTTCTGAATATGTATCCAGGTAAATGTGATATCAAATCACATAAAGATGTCAAACGTTTCCTATATGTAAGTTTTATTTGTTAAAAAATCGCGATTTGCATGTTAAAACAACCAGCACAAAATATAGTTTTTTTTTATTGAATTGTATACTGTAGTTAATCTTTAAACTGCAGTTGATTTGGCGATCAAGTAATACTGATAAATGAATTCTACATTCATAGTTTGTTGATATTTACAAACCCCCCCGGAGAGTTACAAAGAAGGTGTGTACGCTAAAAGTTGAGATATTTTAATTATTTCAAATTTAAAAGGCAAATGTAACAACACTAACAGTTTTTTCGACACTGCTTCACCCACTTATAAGATAACTTGATGGTATAGAGCTCTCTCACCCTTTATTCTTAAAGATAAGTAGTACAACAGAAAAAGTCCTATATCGATCTAATATGCACTTTTCGAGATTACTAGAAACAAACAGAATAGATCGAGCTTGCAGACAAATTTACAGTTTTATAATATGTATAGATGAAGGATTTGTTTGTTTGTCATGAGCATTGCGCGATATCTACTACATGCAGGGAACTCAAATTTTAAAATTAGTAGCCCATGTGCATAAAAATGTACATTTTAAAACTGGAATTTTAAATTATTGACTAGATTTTTTTATTTTATTTATTAACACATGAAGATTTTTTTTCTGTGTGTTTGAAGCACATAAAGGCGTTACCTGGGCTAACTACGCAATTCATTGCACGTTGGGTACTTTAGCTAGTGGGTGGTATTTAAAAGACTTACGATAATCCCAGTCCCCCAAAATAAAACCGGGACTTTTAAGCATCCCCACCCCTCCCTCAATTCCTAAGTTCTTTCACTTGAAAGTCTATATTCAAAACGTGTCAACCCTTTCATTGTCTCTGGGATATGTACAACGTGGTAAGGGGAAAATAATTCTTTATAAAAGCAAATAGGAAGGAAGGAGGGGAGGTTCTTCAATTATGTCACTCCCGAGCTTTAAGATTACTAACAGACATAGCGTGCTACTTGAAACCCCTGGCACTCCCTGCTCATTGACGCTGATGAGAACCTTTGGTTATACCATCACCCCTTTTGGCACTCGGTCTGGCAAAGACCCCAAACACTACACTCTGCCAAGTGAAACAGATCTTATTATGAGACAATATTAACGGGGGTTTATTGGTAACTCTCTTAAGGCGGTTGGCCCTTTTCATTTGGTGCGGAAATGCAAAGATATGGGGACAAATGGTTATCTTCAAGATTTCTTTATTGTTTTGCAATTTTCTTTTCGGAAACGGTTTTTTCAAGAATAGAAGCATGTTTATTAAGTTATGCTTTTTATATACACACCGCCTCTACAATCTTCAAACGGCCGGATGTGAAACAAAAACTAAGAAAATTTAACAACTAATAAACATTGATAAGTTATCTTAGAAGGGGTGTTTAAAATATTACTATAAAAATTTCACTCGTTCTCAAGAAAACTGATATATACAAATGTATGATTTTTCCACAAGATTTGTCCTGTAGATATGGTATCCGCGATCCATCTTTTCTTGTTGGCGCGTAAGAATACGTGGTCGGTTGTGAAGCCACACAAATCCTTTCACCGTCCCCCCCACCATCTCACAAAATGGGTTTTAGACTTGCACTTAACTGGGCCAAGGGCCTTAACCTTGATTCACACGTTCACAAAAAAATATGGAACAGAATCTACTTCAATGGCGTAGCAATTCGGGAGAAATATAGTCTGGTTTTATGATGATTTGCAACACAAAATAGACATAGCTAACACATTAACATAGCTCACGCCAGTGTGCGCATGTGACAGGAAGATTGGGGTTCGTTTCCAGCCAAATTCGCTGAAGGTATTTCCTACTAAGTGGTTTTCCACTCTCTCTTCCTGCAAATAAGGGTACACATCCTTTTAATTTAACCTTTATAGTCCCTAATACATTAAAGTAATCAGTGCATATGCCAACCCAAAGTGGTATTAATTATTAGATTATGGTGTAATGTGGCAAAAACCAATTAAAACATAACGAGAACGACACACAGTCTTTCCATTTAACAAATTATTTCAAATCTCATCGCAACAGTAAAGGCAGTTGTAGACTAGTATCTCATATAGTAGGTTCATGCGTACTGATATAGTTGGTTAGTTTTGAAATCTGACTGGGTCTCCAAAGCGGATTTTATAGAGCAGTGCGGAAAAAGGTGAGATTGTCTCTATTAGGACAGAGCGACAAACGCAGTTTTTGCTTATATATTTTGATTGGCTTATAGCTTGTCACGTGACTATATTTCAGTTCCACTCTTGATTTTCGGTGGGCGTGTGCATCGACAGTGTGAAGAAAAGGGGATTCATACTTCTGTTCAACCCCTTCCTTGTAAACATGACTACCTCCATGAGGGAAACCCATCTCTTCCCTCACCCCTCTCTATTTTTTTTTACCTTTACCCTGCAGACTTATCGACGAAGGCGATGTTGTATAATTGCATTTGGGAATATCTTACCGCAGAAAGGAACAGACGTAGTATCACGTTATTACTTTCGTGCAAACGGTTTAAACCCTAGGATCGCAGAAAGACTGCAATTGCCAAAGGAGAGAGGGGTTGTAGTTGAGGTAGGGGAGAAGGCGGGTCTAGGTAAAATAAGAGACAGACAAAGGGGTAGGAATAAGGGTTGACGCACCCTTTCTTTGTTTGTAATCCTAGTGGTGTTTTATTTTAATGTATCCGCTTCAATTTGTTTTGTGAATTAGAAGAATGGGTATAATTTGGTTTTGTGACTGATTAGTTTAAACCGGTGGGAGCTTTTAGTGTTTGGTGCTCGATTCCAATTGGCAGTAATAAAAAACAATTGTATCTGCACAATAATTTGTATATTCTAACTATTGTTTCAGTAACTTAAAATTTAATTGTTAGAATTCATTATTTAGGTCTGGTTAAACTTGGGTTGGCTTCATTTATTTGGGATACTCGGTTCCGGTCTAGTACAGTGCATAATTTAATCAGTGCGGTGTTGTGTTAATATACCTCACCTTAGAATTTTTTTCACTTACCTTCAATACCTCCCTCCCCCGTCACACGTCACACCCATCTCTTCCATTACATATTTTCTCCATTTAAAATCATAAGTCTCTTATGGTTATTTGTAGTGGATTTTATTTCTACCTTATCACCAAATTTCAGTTTTATACCAAAGATAAAAATAGTTGTTTCTATAAGTTTTTGAAATTGTAAACTCCCTCCCCCAAATAAACAACTCTTAGTCAGAAATTTCGAATTTTAAAATGAATATGGTTATCTAAATTTGTTCTTCTACCTGACTACCAAATCTAAATTTTTTACTAAACTTATGAGTGTATTTTTTCCACTGTTTCCCAAAGTCTCAATTAATACTTAACATTTTTAGCCCTGAATATTTATTTGGAGCAATTGTTTTACCTGCCTGCCAAATTTAATGTTTATACCACACTGGGAAATAGCTTATACTATTATTTTTTGGAATTTTAAAACTCCCATCATATTTTCTGCAATTCACTTATAGAAATTTCAAATATTAAATATTAAAAAATTATTTTTAATTTTAGACCCCCCCCCCACCCTCAACCACAATTTCCTATGAAACCTCACAGTTTATGACTTTTCTAGGTAACTTACATGGGCCCATCCCGCTATTTTTCTGAAAGTCAAAGTTTTAAAATTTCAGGCCCAGGGGATGGAGAAATACGGGGATTTGAGTCCAACAACTTTTTGACCTTTTCCACCCTCATTGGGGATGAAATATGAAAAACCCTTTAAAATATTACCCAATTATATAAAATAATCTTAAATTTAAAATTTCAAGGCTCTATGTCCCCTGGTTTTAAAAATACATCTGTTAATGTTGAAAAAAATTGACCCCCACAACCCCCATTCTTCCTTATTCATTAGAGGTCAAATAAAAAAAAACTGTCTTATATCTTGGCCAGGCCCTAAATGGAACCTTCACGCAAAATTTCAAGCTTACAAACCCAGAGAATTGTTAAATCAGGTGACGAGTGATTGAGTTAGTTAGTTAAGTCAGTCAGTCAGTCAGTCAGTGGGATTTTCCTTTTATTATGTATAGCATACATAATATCTGATCGATTATTTTAAAATATTTGTAAAATATCTAAACGAATCAAACGAATCGATTAGGCTTTTGCAGTGAGTAAAGAGGTAAGCAGTTAAAGCATTAAGTGTGTTGCAGACTCTGAACTTAGAAATCAGTATTCGTTCCTTGATTGGTATTAATTTGTTTACGTTTACATTGTGTTTGTTTTCGCTCTCTTCTTGACACAATGCTAGTACAGTTCCATTTAATTCACTCATATTAGTATGTTCCATTCAATCTTTAATAAATTCTCTCTTGGCCAGTATTGGCACTAAATATTAATAGTAAAATAAATGATAAGACAAGCACGAGCATATGTCATTATTTGTACATTTTCAATTTAAAAATATCACGTCGTCATTTAACTAGCCATAGTTTAATTTTTTTAAACAAATATGCGTGCTTATTTATTATGTAAAATAATTTCAATCTACTCATTTTAAGCCTAATTTTAAAATATTTTTAAGGCTTTTTTAAAAAATTTCAAATGCTCAAAATCAGCCAACAGTGTGTAGGCCTTGTCTGAAATAAACTTTATTTAAAAAAAAACTAAGTATATAATGATATTTTTCGTTTAAAACATTCCCAAAACACATAAATCAAATAAAAGTTTTATAGACATTTTCAAATGATTTAGAATTTTCAATTAACTAACTATACTTAACTTGAAAGCCGGAACCAAAATCATGATTTGGACTTAAGGTATCGCCATATAATATCTATATTTCAAAAGTGAACGGAACCACTAAGCCGTTTTGTATGTGGTCCTAGGTAAGCACCGACATACTTACAGAGGGACGAATAAATTTGTAAGACCCATTTTTATGGAGTTAGAAGGACAAATAAAACATCTAGATTCATCAAGGACATTTTTTTTTTGCTCACAATTAGAATACTTACTTTATAGGAGAAAGTAAAAAAAAAATATAATAACCTAACGTTTTTGTCATTACATGTATTGTTTAGTCCCCTCCGCGTGTGTCATCAGCCCTCATACTCGAAGCACGTAGGTGGAAGATAACGTGAGATGCGTTACGATCGATAAAATGATTCAAGTGCAACCCTAGCTAAAGTTACGCAGGACCGGTCTCGAAACAAAGGGCTACTAATTGTAATTGTACACGCACGAACCCTTCACGCACAAAACACCGTGAAATGAACTACTGTACACATCAAAAGCGATTACAATAACGTTCTACCACCGACTCTTTTATCTTGCCCAGGCACCTTGGCTACTAGGGTTGGGAGAGAGAGGCCTGTCCAAAAATAGATCTATTCACGTCATTTTAACGGTATTTACTGAGTTTACTCTTAAAACAACGTGAATTAAAATAAAGGATCGTATTAGGAAGGGAAAAAAAGCAATTAATCCTGTCAAAGTAATTCAATAGAAGGTTTTTTTGGCCGACACCAACATGAAGAACAACTTTATCAAATCAAATAACGTTTTAGAGGCCATGTGTGGTAGACTTTGTTAGACTAGTTTAGCTTAGAATGGAACGCGTACGATTTTATTTTATTATTACGTTTTTCGTCAATATTTAATAACGGTTTAATCCAAGGGTAGGTAGAAGGGAAAGTAATTTAAAGGAAAGGCTGCCACATTATCATGAAATGATAGTGATGGAGCACATAAAGAAATTACCCTAAACACGTGAGGCCCTATATTCAAACCAGTCCATTGTGAACCTAATTGCCTGTACCATGTGGTCATCGCTGCGGGTTTTATCGGTAGTTTAGACCAGTTGTTTCCAACCTGGGGGTCGTGGCATGTTTCGGGTGTAGTCGCAATGATTGTTGAGGTTATAACTTTAATACCTACCTATTTAAGTGATATTAATGATTATAAGAAGTTGCGAAATTCAAATAAAAATTTAAGTGGCTAAAATGACTAAAAAAAACTACTCTGACAGACTCTTGCTGACTTACTTTGTTTTAACAGTATCGTGTCTGAAGTGAGGGGCGCTGCTAGAATAACTTACCAAATACCGACTGGGATCGTTGATTCTCTTTTGAGTCATCTTAGTCGCATTCATAAAATCACTATAACAACCTTTCGGGGACTGGCGCTAAACGAAGAAACATGAGGATTAGCACCGTTGCATTTTATAAACATTCTATAATGTTCAAAATAATAATCAAAACACATACTTTAACACACAATATTATTGAGGCAATATTATTAAATAAATAAATTTTTAATATTTTTTTATTTTAGTATATTTTATTTAAAAAATGAAAATTACAATAGTGTTAAACTGTTACAAAAATATAGCTTATTATTAGAAAAAAATATATAGCAACATATTGTAAGGTCTTATTCTATATTTTACTGTATTGCAAAATTACTGATTACCTCTACATTATTACTCTACTATTTTATTTTAAACATACAGCAGCAATGGGCCAGACTTATGACATCACGACTAACGTTGTTACCCTTTCACAACATCCTTACATGACGCAAGTTAAGACTCCCGTATCTCAGAAAGTAAACTATTTTATTTTTATGGCAACATACTATGCAACAGGAAATAATTGAGGAACACTTGGAGGGTATCTGACCTAACTACTTTTAATTTTCAAAACTAATTAAAAAATAATACAGTTGTTGCAAAAATGCGTTAGCGCCAGTCACAGAAGTTTAAATAAATCGCATAGGCTTTACGTAACACTCTTTTGGTTTGTCGGTGATCAGGTCAGGATTAAAAATCCACCCCGGGGGTATTAGTAATGCATTTTTCCTAAGCGGTTTCCCACCTTTTCCCTCCATGCAAATAGAGGCACATTTCCACTAAATTCTATTCACCACACAAGTTTAATTATATGCGGTTATCCCGAAGGTGTGGTAAGATTTAGTGAAAATACAACTTAAAAATTAGGATATAAACGCTTGTATACTTTCAAAGAAAAATAAATTGGGGTCGAACCCTCAAAAGTTTGGAGACCACTGACATTCAATTATTTAAAGCCCGCATCGGTTGTAGGATGGCATGGTCTAACGATTTACTGCTTCTAGCATTTATGTTGAAAGATAAGTCAACAGCCAAATTAATGATGTAATTTATATGACATCTTATCTTTTATTGAATCTTGGTTAGGACTTAGATAAATCCTCGGGATTGCTATACCCAGCCTATATATTGAAAAATATAATGAATTAATAGATTATAAAATTTTTAGTTAAAACTTAGATAAAACCTCATGGATTGCTCTACCCAGAATATAAATTGAAAATTATAATGATTTAAATATATTATAAAAAATTGTGGTTAAAATCAAATGGCTTTATTTTTTATAATATATTTAATGCATTATAGTGTTCAATTTATATACTGGGTATAGCAATCCTGAGGTTTAATCTAAGTTTTAAACAAAAAATTTAGTATCTATTTAATTAATTATATTTTTTCAATTTATATGCTGGGTATAGCAATCCTGAGATTTTATCTAAGTCTAAATCAAAATTAATATCACTCCTTACTTTAATCTATTTAGAATGTTTTCTAAAATGTTCTATGGAATCTGTTAGCAATATTATATAATCAAGACTAAAAATAAACTTAAACAATATAAGGACTATGTATTTATGTTGAAGTTATGTTTGAGTGGCTGGTCTATTATGGGGTAAGAGAGTTGTTTTTAACCATATTAGGGTTGTTGTTTCTTAGTGCACACCACCAAAACAAACACGAGCAACTAATACACTAGCTGCATAACACTTGAAAAAACCTACTGTCATTTCGGCAACAACAAAAAATCTGTTTACTTTTTGATTAATGAAACACAATAATATTATTAAAAAAATATGATTGGCAAGGTATCTATCACGTTTTGTGAGCCTGATATCCTCATGGGTCGATACGTGGATTAAATATCGTTTAGTCTTGTTCGCAAGACCGTAGAAAGCTTATTTTTCTTAAGTTAGATCCGTTAGAAGATTTTTAAATAACTTTAGCCTATTAAATATTATATACGTATATAGGGACACCTCATAGGAGCATCCATCAAATTATGATGGTTACAGACCCCCTGAATCCCCTTTTCTTTCTATGCCCTTGATAGTTTGGCGATTACAAGGAATTCAGTGTTGGAATCTCCGACAAGTGAAGGGAGGATATTTGTTCCTAAATGGTTTTCCAAGCTTTCTCAATGTAAATTCGGGTACATTTGCTCTATGTTCTACGAAACTAAACCCTATTACATTATTGTGCTTAAGTATGGATAGCTTTGAAGCCAAAAAGACTAATGAAAAAGTGACTGAGAAATTCAATGGGCCGACCTTAGGTGGTTTGTCCATTATGTGGTATTCAATAATTTGTGCCAGATTTCGCTCGTTCCATCTCCAAAATTTGTCCTTCTTCCTCCTGTTCCATTAGGATAAGGTGTTTTAAGCCATTGTTAGCTACTTAGTACAAATATTAGAGCGTACAAATAAAAATTGTCATCATAGAATAAGTAAAAGAGAGATACCAGTTTAAAATAAATATAGAATCGTAGAGAAAGAAAACAACAGAGCTTTGGGAAGAGGGAATATAAACAGAAAAAAAGAAAAGGGCAAAGTGGAAGAAACATAGTTAACATTAAAATAATATTTTTACATCACTTCACAATCTACTAAAAAACACATTCGTCTCGATTAAGTTCACAAAAGATTGTGTATCTACCATACGTGTGTGTGTACAGTCATGTCCAAACATTAAAGCTAAACATAGAATAACACATTACGTTAGGACCATACGGTACAAGGATTTCCATTATTTACTCGATCAATATGGAGGGGGAAAGCCGATTACAAAATGTTTTCAAATGGGACTTTAAAACTTGAACTTATATTTTAATGCTTTTCCTCCCCTTTTCTCGTATGTGAACGCGGATTATTTCTTTTTCCGTCCAAACCTATGCTTTAAAACCGTCTCTCACCCCCTTGCTTACCATCCCCAACCCTCAGCGTGCAATATAGAGGCATTAGCACACTTGGACCATCTGTGTCCCCCTCCCAGTTATAACAACCTTGTTAAAACTGACTGATACAATTTATGCTTACTTTTACACCATCAATTTATAGTCTCAGTTACCCATAACGTCAAACAATATTAGAACCAAATATTTTAAATGCAAATACGTGTGAAGTACAAACGATAAACTTTCAATACATCGTCCAAATTATCAATATCGAATTTATGTTTAAAATGATGATCGTATATTAATTGCTAAAACAAGTGGAATAAATTTATTTCCTATGTGTTTATGTGAGCAATTATAGTTTTTAATATATATTATCGTGGTAGTTTTCTTTAAAAAAAACACGGTTTACTGGTAAATATTTCCGGGGTGGTTTTAGTGTTTTACAAACGTAGTACTGAAATGGAAGATCGGGGTTTGACGTGGCTTGAATTCCGGCCAGGAGTATCGGGTGGATTTACAAAAACTTTCAAAGTGATTTTACAAATATATTTTGACTCGGAGGATTAAGATTTATTTCTTAACTAACTTCGCCATTCCTATTTCCATAAATTAAGTGAGCTATAGCTCTTTTAAAGAAATTAACAATAAAAAATATCCTTATATCTACTAATCTAACATTTGAATAAAAAAAGATCTCGCCTCAGAAGCCGATGTTTGTGGTTTTAAATTCAGCAAGCAAGCGTTAAAGGATTTTTCTTAAACTATAAAAATCCTTAACACAACTTCCCTCAGATGGGAAGTAAAGCCTATTGTCTCTTGTCGATTATGGTATGTAAAATAACCCTGAAGTATATGTAAAATTACCTCTCCTGGTAAAATTGGTAGGCTCTTTTGCTCTTATTCATAGAAATTCTCGTATGCTGAAATAATCAGTCTACTAGTGCACTTTAAATAGCTCAAATGAATAAATAAAATAAAAACTTAAAGAAAAATATTTGTTACATTTTATATGATTACCAAAAGGGTTTCCAACATATTTGAGGGGTATAATATAGTTTTTATATTCAGGACAAGATTAATAGCACAGATAAAATCTTACAAGAGAGATTATTTACTAACTGAGATTCATTTGAATAACTAGTGACTTCTAAATATATCCTTTAAAGATTTGTTCTTATTATTTGTTAAATTTATTTTACGTTTTTCCATTAAACCATTTTTCTACTTTAATATTATAATATTTAGCACCGCGTCTTACTACCCGTTCGGGTTATACGCTTTAAGTACTAATTACTCAAATGGATTTAGAATTGGGAAGGTTGAGTTAGAGGAAGTGAACCCGCATTTGCGTGGAGGAAGAGTGGAAAACCATTTAGGAAAAAACACACCCAGTTCACCCGACCGAGATTCGAACCTTGATCGCCAACTACTCCACCGAGGCGGGTTTCTACTTTAATGAAACCTATTTTTTTCTAAACTCTGGACTATTAAAAATAAACAAAAATATTATTCATTTTTTGATAACAAAATATTTTAATAAACACTTCTAAAAATTGCGCATACTTCATAGTGTTTCAGAATTTTAAAAAAAATTGTAGTGTTCCAACAGAAAAAGAGAATCAAAACTGAAAGCATGGAATTAGTTATGTTATACACTTTGGAAAATTAGTTTTACACTTTATGGTTGCAGTTTATTTAACTACTCATAAACTTTTAAATCTATCTTGTGCAAAAATACAAGAAAGCTATATTATCATATAGTATACTATACTATAGCGAACCCAAATACAACTTGTAATTCATTATATATTCATTATGTATATTTTGTATTTTATAATATGACTACAAAATTTATTTAAAAATTCAAACGTTTACTACATACCTAATGTCAGTATGAATGCTTACGTCGCTGTGAAAAGCACTAGTCAATTGAAGCATAGAAATTCAACCATTTTATGCATGTTCAGAAATCGGTGGGCTGCCTGTGATTAAAATTATGTTTATATATGTTACTGTAAATGTCTGAAGACAGGTACATCTTATAATTTACTGGTATATCTTACCATTTACCAATATCAAATGGTAAAATTCCGAAATATCTTAGAAAATGTTTACATTTTGAGTTTTAGCCATCTCTATAATCAGGTGGGAGAGATCTCCCAATTTCTAGCTTTGACCAGCACTCAAAAGTAAACCAATAACCTAACCTATACTACCCTAACCAAGCCTAATCCAACCTGACATAAAGGTTGGATGAGCTTTGCTAGGTTAGGTTAGGCAAGGTTTGGCTATATTAGTTTATTGTTTTACTTTTGAGTGCTTGTCAAAGCTAGAACTGGGGATCTCTCTCCCACCTGATTCTAGTGATGGTTAAAACTCAAAATGTAAACATTTTCTAAGAAATTTCATACTTTTACTCAAATATATTGGTAAATAGTGAATTGTTAAAAAATTTACAATAACATATACATTCACAAAGGACAGCTTATTTGAAGAAGGATTTGGTTGAATAATCAATCGATATAAAGATAATTGAAATCTCACAATTATTAACGTTTATGTTAAAAATGGACATAAACACACTTTTATAAAAGATATTTTGATTATAATTAAAATAACACATCTTTTATATTTTAATCATATATAAATTAATAGCTCAAATAAATCACTTAACATATAATTAATAATAAATAATAATTTTTAATGAATCTTTATATAAATGAGATTTGTCTCATTGGAAAATATGTTGATAAATGTGTGTACTAATGAAATATTTTGTGATTGAACACTTTTATTCTTTTTGGATAGAAAAAATAGTCTTAATTCAGAGTTTTTTAAATAATAATTTTTATTATTATGTTAACCCTCTTGATAAGAGGACCATGAACGATACACCAGACGTAAAGTTTTCTTTTCGAATGAGAGGCTTATTATTAATATTTTTTGAAGAACTATACGCCTTCTGTGATTCAGGGTAGGTATATAATAACGTAAAACATACAAATATATCAGGAGAACCGTAATCGTTTGAAGTAAAGAAGAGATACATCTAGCTCTCTTTTAGCGAGAGAAAAATAAAACGGAAACGGTTTTCCTTTCCAATAAATATTATTATAAAGAGTGATTACTCAAAGAGCAGAGTTTTGAACATCTGGTTTTGAGAAGCTACGATCGTTTGCACAGCGTGATATCGTGTGATAAAACTCAAGGTCTCGATTGTAAACTATTCATTGTTTACAACGAATTCAATGTACCTAGAACTTTTGAGGAAAAATCTAGTGAGTAAATATATGTTTGTCTATCAGAAGTAAGCAGGGTGGGGAAAAAAGATTTTTCTCTTGTTTGATACCACAAGGGAAACATACGTCTTCATTTTACACTCCTTTTTCTTTCAATGCTGAAAATGTGATTTCTTTCTCTTCTTCCGTACCTCTCCATCCCCCCTTTCTCCTCCCTTGACCAAACCTTCATTCCCCTTACACACGAGGGCCCTAAGTACCGAACTTACCCTACGAACAAAAGGAAAATCTAACACACTGATAGTAAGTGCAAAGAAAGGTTTTCACTGAGAGAAAAACAACGCTTTCAAATCGATTCTTTGATAAATATCGGAGAAAGTTGGGAGCTTGAACGGATCACAAATGAATCAGCGTAATGTACGACTTTCTCTCTTGAGGATTGTATGGTTTTTATAAGAACATTTTCGATAACCTGTGCATTTTTTTGATATAGCTTAAATTCTGAATGTATCTATTATTGATTCATCCTAACCTAGGATCTGAAGTAAACATTCTCGTATCACTTACGCGAAGGACCTATATAATTGTAACACCAGTGCAATATTTTTAACAGGCGTTACCATGTACAATCAGTGCCATAGCAAAGTAGGTCACAACGAGCTTTTTTGTAATTTTTAAAGGTTTTAAATTCTCTGTCTTATGCTTGGCAAAACTCGGGTCACAGATTCGTCAAACATCATAAATACACGGAAAGCACACAGCACCTACAACCGTCACTTAACACTTCCAACCGTCACTTAACGCTGCCGAGATGAACTGTCGACTGACCGTTGCTGACTTGATGTTAACATGTTATAAGGACTATATCGTGGCGTCCAAACGCTGAGTCAGGAGTTTGTTGGTATTTGAATAGCGCTTGCAAAGCTTAAAGTATGTTTTCTAAATCAAATGAAGGGCTAGTTCTAGTTATAATCATTTCCTAAAGTTATTTTGAAACAAGTTTAATACAGAACATAGGAGGGACTATTTAGCGAAAGGATACCATTGAAGTCTGTTAAGTAGCAAACCAGAGCATAAGATCTTCACGTGGATTTGTTTACATCAGGTCTCAGCTTGAGATGAATCAAAAGTAATAAAAATAATAATCTTATTCTCAGATAAACATATTCATCATAACATGATCTGATTATGTACCTCATTTAACAAACTCGCGTTAAAAAAACTAGCTGAGAAACTCAAATATGTATGGTTTCCTAATTCTTCAGGGAAAAATGCTTTCAGGATTACAGGTGTGGGAAGAGATTTTCTTGTTTGTGAAAAGGATTGAAGTATATTTATGATAAATTTGCAAATAGTTATTGTTGATATATATTATTTTAATTTGGCTTAGACATTCATGCAACAAGGTTGTCACGCATCTGGAAAACCATTAAAACACTAGGAAGACTTTGCTATATCTATTAAAAAATACTGGAATATTCTTTAATTTGGGACATCTAACTCAAAGCATAAAATCATATTTCTTTGGATGGATATAAAAGTGCATTGAAAAATAATCACGCTGATTAAGGTATGTCTTATTTTCCCTTAAACAAGGGTTGTGAGGCGACGGAAGATTTATTTCACACTTAAAATTTTCAATTATCCTGTTTTAAATAGAAGTTACATTAATTCCCATTAGTCGGTTAGAAGAAAAATGAAATGTGTTACTACAAATCGATGACCAGTTGCTACAGTATCCCCATGGCTTCTTTGATGCTGACTGACAGCTCATAGCTGACAGTTGACCTCTTTAAAAAGTTACCAGACCAAATTACGTATCCCTACGCCGAACCAGATGATCTGCAAAAACATGTGTTTAGTAGCTTTCACTTTTGACAGTCAAAATTTAGGTATATTCTTAAATGTTGACTTTCAGAAGTCAGCTGTGGGCTGTCAGTTAGCACCTAAGAAGCCACGGGGCTATTGTAGCAACCATAATATAATATTATTCCAATATTACTATTAATGGGCACGTATATATCTTAAAGCACAAATACAGTGTGATGGATAATATATATACATTTTAATTCACACTAATGACTCAAGAAATTTGTGTATGGTATTTTTAGTTAACTTGAGTCTATTTTATCTAGACTATTTAATTTTTATATTCCAGTTTAATGTTTATTGGTAAATATGGCGTAAAATCAGCAAGAAAAACAGCTTAAAACATTCCTGCATTCAGTAACAGAGATCTTAAGGCAGTTCTAGTTTTTTTAAGACCCACAAGTTGTCCCACTCCCAGTATAATTCGAGAATTAAGGAGATATTAGGACTCAAACTAGGCACCATAATTGAGATGTTATGTTGGCTTCTTTAGAAAACCATAAAAATGATTACAGTAAAATAATGTTTCCGTGTTTAAAAAAAGTAATATATATATATCAAGTGAAAAAATAGATTCAAACGGGGGGAAACGATTTTATTAATCATAATTTCACTGCGGTCGATTAAATAGTGCATAAAACAGCACTTCGATGTGATTTCTAGTTTTAGTGTCATCGTTTTTTAATATCCTTGAAAACTGGCCGTGAGTTGGGCTCTTTCTTATGTTCGGACTGCAAATCAATTATAAGTAATTTAGATTGGTTTTGGATTCTGTGTTCCTTATAAATTAAATTGTTTCAGTTCTTGGATTCATTGTATTCACTTTCAACTAACAAAATACAACTTTTATTCTAAGAAATAGATTATTGATTATTTATTTAAATTAACTTGGTGATTTTTTCTATTGGTGTTTTCTATATATTTATTTTACTTATTACGTAATACTATTACACCCTCCTACAGTAACAGCTTAACTAAAAAAAAATGGCTTGGTAGGGAGGAATTAGGTAGAATTTAGAGGAAATTTACCCACATACAAGGTGAAAAAAAATTGGTTAATTCTTTAGAAATAAAACATCATCATTACACAAGACTGGGATTTGAATTCGTATGTCCACGTCACCGGAAAAACAGACTAGATGAGCTAGGCGTTCAGTACACGTGGCCAACGATAGGTCTATTTCATACTCATATTTTTAAAGTTTAATTTAAGAAATTGTTCACTGACAGTATGCTAGAACATTAGGATATATTTATATTTACCATACATAAATCAAACTACTTTTTTTTAATCGATATATAATTCAAGTACCACACATAAAATGGGAAGTATATCGCTAAAAGGATAACGTGTCAACAAGTGACTATAGATACAGGATGATTCATTTGGAACTGAACACAACTAAACTACTAAACAAATAAATAGCTTCAGATAAAGTTTGTACACCTATACATTCTACTTTATTAAGATATTTACGAATCTGAATATAACCTTCAACTGTACGTTCTAATAAAGCTAAGAAAGTAACACCCACCATATTCAGGATGCTTAGTCCCAAGTGAATCATCCTGTAGAACCCAAAATGGTAGGCACGTCGAACAAATGTCAGATGTATCCAGTCTCGTTTGCCAGTCACGGGATGGTAAGGCTGGGCTTCAAATCCAAACCGCAAATTAATGAGTGTTTTTTAAAAAAAAATTGTTTCCTTCCAACCCACTTCGGTAGCCTAAGTCAGGTGTCAGCCAACTTTTTAATATCGCGGGTCATATGGGTTTAAAAAAAATTGGCTGGCCAGTTTAGAAAAAATTATCGAGCCAAATATGTCAAATTTATATTATAGGTATATCAAATAGTAATTAGTTTTTTAGTATATTTTTATGAACACAATTGTTTATTTGCTAAATATTTTGTGAGGAAGACAAAATCAGTAAGTGGTCTGTATCTGGCCTGCGGGCCGTTGGTGTTTAAGGAACCACTCTCACATTCTACTTGACTACCGATGATGGGGAGACAGGAGTTCAAATCCCGACTGAAGTACTGAGGTTTGTTTTTCAAAAACCTTTTTTCCTCTGCCTTTACGCAAATGCGAGTACACTTCCTCTAAAATTCCACCTTACTCATTTGTTCCCCATTAGCGTATATTACATAGGATTATAACCCAAATAGGTGGGATTATCCAGTGCTAATAAAAAGTCCCTTCCACCCTCCCATCTAAATAAATTCGGGTACATTTCCTCTTACGTCTACCTTATTTGTCTCTAACCCAATAGATGAATTAAAATTCCAGTTCGGATGGGTAGTAAAACACAGCGTAAATATGTATTCATGTATTCTATTTATATAGTAAACCTTAATAGCTTACATTTCATCAATTGAGTGAATACATTATGTCTAAATGATAGAACGTAATTTAAAAAAAAAACTTTCATCATAAACGTAAACTATTAACGTAAGTTATATATTAATTATGAGAATTGAATAGTCCTTGAGGCTACATCCTTTTACACGAGAATCGTTTAACTTTTCTATGATGGACTATGAAAGTTCTAGAACATTAGTGATCATACATTAAAGCTGTTCCTCCTTAAGGAATGAATATTTATTACTTCTATTTTACTCTTTTGAACTTCAACCGCTTCAACTTTCCCAGTTCGCTAATATACTTCACCAACAAGTGTTGTGTTAAAGGTTCAAAAGGCATGCATTGCGAGTGATACTCATCCATGCGAGAAATCCCTAGCCTCTATGTATTGAAATATAGGGGGCCTGCATACAGGATGGGGAGGTGGGGAAAAAAAAAGAATTTAAAATAAATCCCTCCGGGTTGAATAAAATTATGCCTACCTAGATTTTGAAGTAAACCATGCATAAACAAGACTCACAATTTATTATCGATTAGACTATACAGACGTAAAGTCATTTTATGAGGAAAGCTTAGTCAATATAGTTTTTTTTTAAATTGGGTGCAATATTTGTATTTAATATGATCATCATATGAATAAAACTATATCTATTTTATGTATGTTGACATCTGTGATGGTTTTTAAAATGTTATTATTACTATTATTATTAGCACCGCGTCTTACTACCCGTTCGGGTTATACGCACTTACGCCAATGTGTAATGGTAGGGTGAATGTGAGATGAAATGGAGGACCTACAGTTTAACGTGGAATCCGAACCACGGTGGAGGCCTGGCATTCCCCACATTCACAATATGTCTTGTCAGAGGGGAAGGAAGGGTTTGATAATCAGATAAATCTGTGCCGGGACCGAGGATTGAACCCCGACCGCCAGCACAGAAGTCTGACACCTTACCCCTAGACCGCCAGGTCACCTTTAAAATGTTAAATAAACTAGAACAAGGAAAAAAAGGTTATAATTTTGACCAGTTTCTTAATTTATGCATTTTACATTAATTTCATTGATTACACAATTTTTTCTGCGCTCATTTGGTATAGAATATATTTCTCTCTCTCTCTCTCTCTCTCTCTATATATATATATATATATAGAGAGAGAGAGAGAGAGAAAAACCTTTTGAGCATTAAATAAAATAAACCTCAATAAAGTCATAAAGTATATAGTATGAACAATAAATCTGATATATATTTTCAAATTACATTTCTTTGCAAGAGAAAATTTGTAATAACTGATTTGTGTATAGAAAGATTGGTTTCACCAAATTACTTAAAAATTGTTTCAGGGAATTTAATTAATTTTATAAGCATTGGTGGACACGATGACTAAGCTTCAAGCTCGGCTAGTCAGTTTTACCATCTATGTTGAGGTCAGGACTCAACTTCAGGCAGGTGTATTTAAGGTGTTGTAGTAATTAATTTTCAGAGATTATTCAAATATGGTGATATTTCCATTAAATTCAACTTTTTTTTATCCCCACTTAATAGGTGCAATTGAATTCAAATTTACTTGACGGTTTGTAAAACGTGGTGCACAAAATAACTTTAATACATTTGGCTTTTTAATACTCAAGGTATTAATAGACGAGTCTCTTTTTAATAGAAAGTATGAAAATTATTTTATTTAGTGTGACTATAGTGTCTACATTTTTTTTAGAAATGTTCATAACACGAACCCCCTGTTTTCCTCACCTAAAATACATTATGTTTATGATAGAGGGAGAAAATTCCCATCTTCATTAGAGTATATTATTGGCCATACACATTAGACCTACGTTAGTCATCTTCAACCAGCCCTAACGCCGTAACATAATAAATCTCAATACAATATTGATAGAACGTTATTGAAGGAAGCTTTGTCGTAGCCCAAGCAAGTCTAATACATCGTCGGTGATGCCTTTGTGTAAGAGCAGACAATGATCTCGCCCTCGCATGTATTTTACCCAAGAAACTCTTTGAAGTAATTCTTTATGCTTGTCATAAAAGAGAATATTCATACCCTTACATTCTCTCCCCTCCCCCCCCTTTATTAGATGAACAGTGACACAAAGAGCAGAGCAATGTAGCTTAGTATCAATTTTTCTTTGAAAATTGTTAAACTGTAAACTTATTTGGAAACATTTCATACCGAAATTAAGTTTATTAGTTTGTTTGTGATTACTGTCACTTCATCTATATTCAAAAATTCACTAACTTACACAATCACACAAATTTGATCATTTTGTGTATTATGGCTTCAAAGAAAATTGTCAAAGATAGGTTTTTAGTAAACTACCCTTAAATAAGTTTTACTCATAAAATCAAATAAATCATCTTGTCAATCACAATAATCAATACATTTTATATCAAATTGCTCAAACATATTTTAAAAATGCAAATTTTCAAAACTAAATTATGTTTTAGCTACCCAAAAATTATTTGTTTCTTGTAAAAAAAAAATATTCTTATTTATCATGGAAATCAATTCCCATCATATTATTTCTAGTTTGAATTTAATCTTCATAGTCAATTTCCAAAATATTCTAATTTTATGTAATTTGTTTTAGTTACACTACTCTTAAATTAATTTATTTTAGATGGATAAAGATTTATTATGGAATGTAAACTAGTCTCCCAATGCCAATTTTGAACCAAATCACCAAAACTAATTTTTTTTAATATTCAAATTTAAAAAAGTCCATAGACAGATTTACCCCTTCACCCCCTCTCCCCCTCAACAAGTATGCAACTTTATTTGTCATGTTCATGTCAAAAACAATTCATATATATATTTTAAGCAAAATCATAATAACCATTTTCAAAATAATTTGAATATTCAAAAATAGCTCCTCATTAAACAAACTTTTATCGAAATTTTACCCAAATCAAAATATACAGTGTTAATTGTTATTTCGAGCAAATCCTATAAAAATGCATTTTAAAGAACATTTTTTGAGACATATTCGAAAAATTTGGAGTTCAAAAATATTGCTCAATATTAAACTATTCTTTAATGGAGAACTAGATTTAAAAAATTGGTATAGCCCTATTAGATCTAGATATCAAGTTTGAACAAAATCCTTAAAACCGTTTTGGATCCTTGGTCAGGGAAAGACTGATAGAACAGACAATAATACATGGGGAGAAGCTAAATTTTAAAATCCACCTTTTTGAATTCGTGTTCATATAAAACGTAAAAAAATTGTCTTATTCTCGAGATTGGTTTTTTTAATGATCAAAATAATTTCTCTTGATATGGAAAAGTTAAAGAAACTAGAATCATGTGGATTATAACTAAGAATACATATTTTCAATTAGTGTTTATTAATGCCGTGCATAATGTCATGTGTTGAGAGATCTCCATCATAAATTATTTTTAAAATAAAATAAAGATAATAAGTAATATGTAAATGCGCATTAACGTTTAATAATCCAGTACATTTTAAAAATAATATATATATATTATTTTAAAAATAATATATATATATACACATTTACATATTATTATTATTATTATTAGCACCGCGTCTTACTACCCGTTCGGGTTATACGCACTTACGCTAATGTGCAATGGTAGGGTGATTGTGAGATGAAATGAAGGACCTACAGTTTAACGTGGAATCCGAACCACGGTGGAGACCTGACATTCCCCACATTCACAAGATGTCTTGTCAGAGGTGAAGGAAGGGTTTGGTAATCAGATAAATCTTTGCCGGGACCGAGGATCGAACCCCGGCCGCCAGCATAGAAGTTTGACACCTTACCCCTAGACCACCAGGTCACCCATTTACATATTAATATAAACATAGGTTAGATAATGAGGATTTATAAAAAAAAATTATACATCGCTTGTATAAATTTGTATATTATTTTACTGAAATATAAATTACAAAGAAATGGTTGAACATATTTTGACAAACGACATCTCATTTTAAAGGTTAGAGGTCCAAAATGTCTGTAAAAATTGTAGTTTCCAACAAAAACCTGACTTTCATATAGAAATTTCAACTTTTATACTATTTGTGCAGTGGCTCATATGTACAAATATTATTTTTTTCATCAGTCTGTAAAAAAAACTAACAAAATTTTAACATAAATTGCAGCATTCATTTCACGATCCACTAGTATAGGTCTACAAATGTGCGCCTTCAGTGCTAAAATTGATTAAAAATATAAACACTTCCAATATACACTGGAGTAAGTGTCAATCCTCATTGTGCTGTCTGCACTTGGTATATACACTGTAGTAAGTGTCAATCCTCTTTGTGCTGTCTGCGTTTCACGTTCGTGTTTGACTGAATTTTCGGTGACGAGAAAAAAAAAGCGAATTTAAAGTCTTGATTATATTTTTTAGGATGTTTTCTAAATGGCTTTCCACTCTTCTTCCATGCATTTGCAAGTATATTTTCTTTGAAATTCTACCTACCTCTTATTTATTTCATTGCATGGTTAATGTATTTGTATAACAGGAACTGGTACTAATATGCAGTGAAGAAAAAGAAATTACAATATTTTCTTTTACCCAAAAAATAGCTCGTATGAATTATTCTGAGCATTTAATATTTGGTGAAACTGACTGGTTTTGAATACTCTGCTACCTGAGTAAGCCCTTTTTATTTCGAAAACGGGTATTATGAAAACCTTCCAAAACCCTTGTTTAGTTATGGATCCAACTCCAGCATAGTTTCTGAAATTTTATTTTAAAGCCCTTCATTTTAAATAATTATTTCATATCTGTGTAAATAATAAATAAATAAATATTCATTGTGCAAGATCTCAACCATGTTTGTATTATTTAATTTTGGTCAATATAGAGAACACAATTGTTTTCTAATAAAAAAAAATGTTAGTGAGAGTTAAAAGGAGCTTTTGACTCAGCTTTAATCACGAGGATATTTAGTTCACCCCTGTTGATTTTTTATGTACAGTAAACAAACAAGTAAAGTAAAACATAAAAGTATATTGCGCGCGATAAGGACTATAAAGGGAGTGGTCACCTCGCAAGATAAACGTTTCATTGTTGCTAAACAGCAAATTGAAGTCAACTAGATCATCCCACGTAGCCTGTGTTATTACAACTCATTAAGGGAGCGACCAAGTTTTGTTCTTCCCCTTGTATCACCGCCAGGGGCGCCGCTATCGTAGGACTTATCTGCAACCCTCCACCGCCAGGGGCGCCACTATCGTAGAACATAAGTGCGTCTCTCCACCACCGTCTGAAATGGCGCTTCAAACTGTTATAATTCTACCTTTTTTTCCTTGTGCAGGGAGAGTTGGAGGTCCCCTCCTATGGTGTGTTTTTTTTCCTTGTTTTTTTTTCCAACTCATCAAATTTTCACGTTTCCATCAGACCTCCTCCATCATGTCGGCTGCCTTTCCCCTACAGTCTCCCTAACCCCCTCTCCCACTTCCTCACGCCCTCCCTACAACCCATGAACACCAACATCCGTTCCTGCATCATCCGCATGGAACGAACCTACCCTACGTTACAACCTACCCCTTTCCTTTAATTCCACTACACACACACACACATACACATACACACAACACACTAAAACCACAGCAACATCCATTAAATTTTGCGCGGGATCTTCTTCAAAATTTAATTCGTGGTAACGTCATTTAGAAGTATATTAAGCTTCTAGGTGGGGCGGAAATGTCTGTTGCATTATGTAAGCTAACGCACACATATGGAGAGGGTTGTACATTCTAGAATGGGGCAGTGGTCTAAATCTGGTGTGAATCTTGCAATATTAAAAGGACATTCATATTTTAATGTGAGTTTTAATTCGGTAATGACCAATTTTTATATTATAACTTCTAAAAATTCAAAACAATAATACAACATTAGTTATAAAAATATATTCATGGAATGATGATACAATTATATAATTTGAAAAACATAAAAAAGGTATATCATATTTATGTCTGAAATATTTATATATAAAATGTATAAATACACAAATTGTACTATTACAAAACTTATGTTAATATATGGTTATAGAGCATTAGCGTCACTAATTTATAGATCTAGGTAAAACGTTAACCTAACACATGTCGTTTTATTAAAGACTGATTAATATTTTTAGTTTTTCCAAGTGTTTACATACCAAGCGTTCTGTTTATTACTAACATGTACACACAATCGTTCTTTCAGAGTATTTAGATACACAATAAATGTTTAAGACTGGAGATTCCAGGGGATACAATTTATTACCTCACAAAATTACAGTTGTATAATGGGTAGATGAATATTTATTAGTAATTCTTATAAGAATACTCATGGTGGTGTATGTAATTCACCTATGATTGAACCTTAGTATATTCTTTGTACCAAAATGTATTATTAAAAGTAATATTACTCCGTAGCACAACTTCCTTTGGAAGGGAAGTTCGTCTCATGTCGATTGTGGTATGTAAAACATCCCTGGAAGGTATGTGAAAATCTGTTTACGGCCAAATTGATAAGCCCTTTCGCTCTCGCTTATAGAAATTCTAACGTGCCAATAAAATCAATTCGTTCAGAAAGTTCACGTTAAATACAACTTATAAATAAAATAAATTTAAAAACAAAATCTCTCTTCATAAATTCACATTGTTACTGAAACATTATTTTGAATTTTTTTCTTAAATTATTATAAGTAAGTTAATATCAAGCTTAATTTATGTATATAAATGTATTAAATAAAAAAATACACCTCTCCATATTAATATTTTTTAATTACAAAATTGTAGTATATGTTCACAGCTGTCCTTAGCATCAAATAATAAAACCTTATATGCTATTGTATGGGCTGTATAATTATAATATTATAATTTTTATACTAATAATATATTGTCCCTTCTCCCCACATAAATAACTTTTTAATACACCGTTGATAGATCCTTTCAAAATGTTTTAAAGAAGGATTGGCCTTATAAGAAATTGATTGGCACATTTTCAAATCCCTTCCTAATAAGTAATAAATATTTTAAAATATATTATTTGGCCACTTAAATGTAACCTACCTTAAAGGTGACCAATTTTCCTACACACATAATTTAGCTATCACCTGCTTCTGTGACCACGTGCTCTAACGCGCTAATCTTGTGTTGGAAAACATGGAAGCAGAAAACAGGGAGCTCGGGGTTCGACCCCAATCTGTTGCGATCTTGGTGATTTTCCTACATGGTTTTCAACTCTCTCTCTTTCTACGCAAGTGCTGGTGCATTTCCTATAAATTAAGCCTTTCGAATCCCTAATCCATTAGAGTAATTAGTACATAGGCGTATAACTTGAACGGGTAGTAAGACGTGGTGCTTTTTAAAAAAAATTATTATGGATTTGGCTTGACAATTTCAAATTAAAGGCTTAAAACCTGCTCTCTGATTGATTGTATGATACCCGGATTGTTACCAAATGGTTTATATAGAAGAGTGTATTGCCTAAGACAAAGAAATAATAGTTTTAATCATAGGCATAGATTTGTGAAGTGAAATGGTATAAGGACATAATTATATTTTTAGGGGGATAAAAGATGTTATTGTTTATTTGGTTATTTTTTTGTGAACTTACTTCATTGAGGGATTTTTTCTTACAATATTTATTTTAACTTAAAAAAACTAATAAAAAAACTTAAAACCTCAGCATGATACCATTTTTTAAATAAATATTAATACATATCTTACCATAGTACTTTTTGTTACCATATAGATCCGATTTTAAGCTTTGTATAATGTATATTTATGATGGATTAAATAGCCAAGATACTATATTTGTTAATTACGGTTATAGAAGCTTCTACATTGAAAAATGGCATATAAACATGAACATCGAGCCCGGGACCTTAGGTATAGTACATCAATTGTCTAATTATTGAGCTCTCCGGAAGTATTTCCGTTCTCAATATCTAACTATTGATTTTTGAAGAAAAATATAATGTACAGCCTTAAAAACTAATTTGATATAATATTTGAACAAAATTATATTTCAATAAAAAAATAATCAAATTTTTAAAAACATTGATTGGCCCTTCTTTACAACGATACAATGTGGGTGTAAACCCTTTGCTCTAATGGGTAATAACTGGACAAACTTGTTTACCCTTTTAAAAGAGGAAGGGAGGATGGGGGAGAAAGTGGACTACTCGTACAAGGGGATGTGTTTACCTACACCCTGATTTTTGTTGGAAGAACAGTAGAGAAATTTCAAAAATATTAATTTGTGGCTTACATAGATACAATTTTACTGTATTATTAATGTTATTCAATAGGTATTGATAATATCTATCAAAAATGACAGCTCAGATAACATGACTTTATGTATGAATATATTTAAAATTGTTTTAATAAATTTAGTAACTAACTTCTACTATTCTTCCTACTAAAATCATAATTTAAGTCATCCCCCAAGTTTCGCCCTTCATATATATTTAATAATATAGCGTTGCTTTCTTCCATACTGATTTGCTTTCATACTATTAGCAGCATAAAGCCTCAACCGAGACACCGGTGGCTTTGGTACCAACAATAACTTGTATTAACCGATGATATTCGCATATCCGTTACAGTCTCTGCCTTAAAATGTGAGTGAAGAATGACCCTGATCACAGGACTATCCTGGGATAGTTTATGAGTGGTAGAACATTGGTACGCTATCCCAAAGGTCCTTGGGCTCGATTCCCGTGTCCAGGTGCCGTTTTTCAATTTATTCGAGTAAGTCAGCATTTAAGGTTATAGGATTTTCTGTTTTTACAAACGTGCTTAGAGTAGGTAAATTTAGCCTAAAAAATAAGTTACTGAAAAGTATGGAATTAACTAATTAGAATGAATTTAATGTTAATTGCTTTCTTCTTTGTGAGGCCTACACATACATATACACTAATCATTAGTTTTAAGGGTGACCTGGTGGTCTAAGAGAAAGGTGTTGGACTTCTTTGCTGGGGGTCCGGGGTTCAATCCTAGGTCCCGGCATAGATTTATCTGATTGCCAAACCCTTCCTTCACCTCTGACAATATATCTTGTGAATGTGGGGAATGCCAGACTTCCACCGTGGTTCGGATACCACGTTAAACTGTAGGTCCTTCATTTCATCTCACAATCACCCTACCATTACACATTAGCGTAAAGTGCGTACAACCCGAACGGGTAGTAAGACACGGTGCTAGTAATAATAATAATAATTAGTTTTAAGCTAATTTTTTTTATCACTGAGTCTCACTACCCGTTCAGGTTATAGACATATGTACTATTTACGCTAGTAAGTTGGGGACTAGGAAGGCTGAATTTATAGGAATAGTACCTGGATTTGCGTTGAGTGAAAGTGTAAAACCATTTTGAAAAAACAACTTTCAGTCCACCCACCCGGGATTTGAGCCCCTAGATCTTTGTCATCGGCAATCTAGTTTAACACTAGAGTGACTCGTTTTTTTAGTGTTAATTTTGATTTTATATGTGTTACTTATACAACAAACCACTTTTAAATATAAATATCCCAAAAAATATGTCAACTTTGAAAAGTTTTGATCAACTAAACTAAAAATATATATTTTACTGATACCCTAAGAATTATGTGAGGGTAACAAGTTTAATGAATACCACTTCGATTAATTCATTAAATTAAACGTCAAGAGTTGTATAATACTTCCATAAATCTAACAATTGCTCCCCTTAGAAACTAAATCTTCTATTAAATGTATACAATTGTTGGTAGCTGTTGACAGACGCAATCTGGTATTCACTTTCTAAACGTCATATAGGACAACTGGTATTTTTTCATTATTATTGGTTCCTTTGTAACTATTCTTGTGGAAATAATAACAAATTAGAATGAATACTAATAGTTAGTCAACATACATGCTATCATCATCATATTATCATCATTGTGAGTGAGAAAGCGAATAAGATCTAGCTTAGCAATTAGTGAGAAAAACAATATTCCATCATAAAATGTTTAGTATCAATATTAACTAACATATTATAAATTCCAAAGTTGTCTTTGAATGTTTATTTTTTACCTACCAAACAAACATTAAAATTACTAAAATTAGATTTGATGTAAATACTTTCTTGTATTTTTTTAAAAAATATTTGTATGGATGTATCTGATAGTTTTTAGATATATTTAAATTAAATATTCAAAATGTTGCCATAAACCTATCAAGATCACTGAAGAGTAATTTCTTCTACCACATTAAACAAAGAATCATTCATCCCAATGATCTAAATCTTCCCTTCAAAATGTTTACCTTCACTTAAAAACTCCTGTATTTACTGGAGAGTGCAAATGTATTCACTTCAAATACCAAGAAACCTCCAGCCTTTCATGTTTATTTTCTCTTCATTTTGAGGTTCTTATATCTCGTTATATTAAAATCTTCAAGAAATACACAGTATGAGTGATTATGTGCCATATTTATCAATTCATACAAAAATGGGTAGCTATAAACCAAACCGGTAATGCTTCAAATATATTTTTAATATAAATGGAAAGTTAAAAGTGTCTACTTTACAAATAAGGTTTAATTTTTGTTAGAATTATTTTGCACACCTACTGATATAACTAAATTTGGTACGATTATAGGGGTAACGAAGATAAATAATTATTTTCAAAAATAAAAAAAGTTATTTTTAAGCTTGAAGTTTCATAAGCTGTTTTAATTAATTCAAAAATGGTTTAATTATATACTTATAATAATAATATTTAGCACCGCGTCTTACTACCCGTTCGGGTTATATGCTTTAAGTACTAATTACTCTAATGGATTAGGAATTGAGATGGTTGAATTAGAGGAAGTGAACCCGCATTTGCGTGGAGGGAGAGTGGAAAACCATTTAGGGCCCCCCCCCC